>WNWK01035994.1:12500-19430 GCA_009830355.1 Cherax destructor | reverse complement strand
CGGCGGCAGCCAGCGGCGGACAGCAGCGGCAGCAGCAGCAGCAGCACGGCGGCGGCGGCGGCCGGCCGGCGGCGGCAGCGGCGGCGGCCCGGGCCGGGCGGCGGCGGCAGCCCCAAAAACAAAAACAGCAGCAGCGGCAGAAAAACAAACACCCCAAAAGGGCCCAACGGCAGCGGCAGCAGCAAAAACGGCAGCAGGGCGCAAAAACAAAAACAGCAGCAGCAAAACGCGCCCCGCCCCGCGCGAAAGAAAAAAACGCAGCAGCAAAAACAAAAACAAAAGGCCCCACCCAAACCCCAGCAACCAGGCAGCAGCAGCAGCAGCAGCAGCAGCAGCAACAGCAGCAGCAGCAGCAGCAGCAGCAACGGCAGCAGCGGCAGCGGCCCCGGCAGCGGCGGCAGCGGCAGCGGCGGCAGCGGCGGCGGCAGCGGCAGCAGCGACGGCGGCAGCGGCAGCAGCGGCAGCGGCGGCGCGGGCGCAACAGCAGCAGCAGCAGCAACGGCAGCGGCAAAACGGCAGCAGCAAAAACGCGCCCCGAGCAGCGCGCAAAAACGGCGGCGGCGGCAGCGGCAAAAACGCGGCAGCGGCGGCGGCGGCGGCAGCAGCGGCCGGCGAACGGCGGCGGCGGCAGCGGCGGCGCGGCGGCAGCGGCGGCGGCAGCGGCAGCAGCGGCGGCGGCGGCAGCGGCGGCAGCGGCGGCGGCAGCGGCGGCAGCGGCGGCGGCGGCGGCGGCAGCGGCAGCGGCAGCGGCAGCGGCAGCAGCGGCGGCGGCGGCAGCAGCGCCGCCACGCCGCCCGACAACAGCAGCAGCAGCAACAGCAGCAAGGCAGCAGCAGCAGCAGCAGCAGCAACGGCAGCGGGCGGCAGCACGGCAACGGGCGGCGGCAGCGGCGGCGGCGGCCCCGGCGGCGGCGGCGGCGGCGGCGGCGGCGGGGCCCCGGCGGCAGCGGCGGCGGCGGCGGCGGCGGCGGCGGCAGCGGCAGCCCCGGCAGCAGCAAAAACGGCGCAAGCGGCCCAAAAAAAACAGCAAAACGGCAACGCGCCCCAGGGCAGCAGCAGCAGCAGCGCGCGCGGCAACACAGGCAACAGCCGCACCCAGCAGAAAGGCCCGCCACCAAAGAAACAAAAAGCAAGAACAGCAACACAACCCCCGGGGTTTGAAAACCCCGGGAAAAAGGAATAGGGGTTTCCCCTTCAAAAAAAAAAATTTTTTTCCGGGGGGTTAAAAGGGGTTTTGTGGTGTTTTTAAAAATGCAATTTTTTATAAAAAAATTTTTCCTTTTAGTTTTTTAAATTTTTTTTCCCAAACTTTTCAAGTTCAGGAATTTTTTTAAGTTTTTCCAAAAAAAAATTTAAAATTTTCCTCTTTAAAAACCCCCCCAAAAAAAAAAATTTTTTAAAATTTTTTAAAATTTAATTTTTAAAAAAATTTTTAAAAGGGGGAGGGAGTTTGGGGGGGAAAATAAATGGGTTAAATTTTGGGTATATGAGAGAGTTAGAGCTGGGGGGGGGGAAATTTAATTTTAAAAGGATCGTTATGGAAGGAGAAGGGGGGAATATAAATGTGAAATTCCCCAAGGTTATGGGGTTAAAATAAGGGTCGGATGCGAAAAGTGGGTCATAATAAGCGTGTATGCACCTGGAGAAGAGAGGAGTGTAGAGGAGAGAGAGATTTTGGGAGATGTTAAGCGAATGTATAGGAACTTTTGAACCAAGTGAGAGAGTAATTGTGGTAGGGGACCTAAATGCTAAAGTAGGAGAAACATGTAGAGAGGGTGTGGTAGGTAAGTTTGGGGTGCCAGGTGAAAATGATAATGGGAGCCCTTTGATTGAACTTTGTATAGAAAGGGCTTTAGTTATAGGTAATACATATTTTAAGAAAAGAGGATAAATAAGTATACACGATATGATGTAGGGCGAAATGACAGTAGTTTGTTGGACTATGTATTGGTAGATAAAGACTGTTGAGTAGACTTCAGGATGTACATGTTTATAGAGGGGCCACAGATATATCAGATCACTTTTTAGTTATAGCTACAGTGGGAGTAAGGTAGATGGGATACAAGAAAATAGAAGCAGTAAGTAAGAGAGAGGTGAAGGTTTATAAACTAAAAGAGGAGGCAGTTAGGGTAAGATATAAACAACTATTGGAGGACAGATGGGCTAGTGAGAGTGTAGGCAATGGGGTCGAAGATGTATGGGGAGATTTAAAAATGTAGTGTTAGAGTGTTCAGCAGAAGTTTGTGGTTACAGGCGAGTGGGTGGGAGGGAAGAAGAGAGATTGGTGGAATGATGATGTAAAGAGAGTAGTAAGGGAGAAAAAGTTAGCATATGAGGGTTTTTACAAAGTAGAAGTGATGTAAGGAGGGAAGAGTATATGGAGAGAAAAGAGAGGTTAAGAGAGTGGTGAAGCAATGTAAAAGAGAACAAATGAGAGAGTGGTGAGATGTTATCAACAAATTTTGTTGAAAATAAGAAAAAGTTTTGGAGTGAGATTAATAAGTTGAGGAAGCCTAGGAACAAATGGATTTGACCGTTAAAAATAGGAGAGAGAGTTATTAAATGGAGAGTTAGAGGTATCGGGAAGATGGAGGGAATATTTTGAGGAGTTGTTACATGTTGATGAAGACAAGGAAGCTGTGATTTCGTGTATAGGGCAAGGAGGAATAACATCTTGTAGGAGGTGAAGAGCCAGTGGGGTGTAGGGAAGTCTGTGAGGTAGTGGCAGAATGAAGGGGTAAGGCAGCTGGGATTGATGGGATAAAGATAGAAATGTTAAAGCAGGTGGGGATATAGTTTTGGAGTGGTTGGTGCCATTATTTAATAAATGATGGAAGAGGGAAGGTACCTAGGGATTGGCAGAGAGCGTGTATTTTCCTTTGTATAAAGGCAAAGGGACAAAAGAGAGTGCAAAAATTATAGGGAATAAGTCTGTTGAGTGTACCTGGTAAAGTGCATGGTAGAGTTATTATTGAAAGAATTAAGAGTAAGACAAAAAGCAGGATAGCAGATGAACAAGGGGCTTTAGGAAAGGTAGGGGTGTGTAGACCAAGTGTTTACAGTGAAACATATAGGTGAACAGTATTTGGATAAGGGTAAAGAGGTTTTTGTGGCATTTATGGATTTGGAAAAGGCGTATGATAGGGTGGATAGGGGCAATGTGGCAGATGTTGCAGGTGTATGGAATAGGAGGTAGGTTACTGAAAGCAGTGAAGAGTTTTTATGAGGATAGTGAGGCTCAGGTTAGAGTGTGTAGGAGGGAGGGGCCTATTTCCCAGTAAAAGTGGGCCTTAGACAAGGATGTGATGTCACCTTGGTTGTTCAATATATTTATAGATGGGGTTGTAAGAGAAGTGAATGCGAGGGTCTTGGCAAGAGGTGTGGGTTAAAAGATAAAGAATCAAATACCAAGTGGAGTTGTCACAGTTGCTTTTTGCTGATGACACTGTGCTTTGGGAGATTCTGAAGAGATGTGCAGAGGTTGGTGGATGAATTTGGTAGGGTGTGAAAGAAGAAAATTGAAAGTGAATATAGGAAAGAGTAAGTGATGAGGATAACAAAAGATTAGGTGACGAAAGATTGGGTATCAGATTGGAGGGGGAGAGTATGGAGGAGGTGAATGTATTCAGATATTTGGGAGTGGACATGTCAGCAGATGGGTCTATGAAGGATGAGGTGAATCATAGAATTGATGAGGGGAAAAGGGTGAGTGGCGGACTTCTGAGTCTGTGGAGACAAAGAACTTTGTCCATGGAAGTAAAGAGGGAATGTATGAGAGTATAGTTATACCAACACTCTTATATGGGTTGAAGCATGGGTGATGAATGTTGCAATGTGAGAAGGCTGGAGGCAGTGGAGATGTCATGTCTGAGGTCAATGTGTGGTGTGAATATAATGCAGAGAATTGAGCTTGGAAAATTAGGAGGAGGTGCGGGATTACCAAAACTATTATCCAGAGAGCTGAGGAGAGGTTGTTGAGGTGGTTCGGACATGTTGAGAGAATGGAACGAGACAGAATGACTTCGAGAGTGTATAAATCTGTAGTGGAGGGAAGGCGGGGTAGGGGTCGGCCTAGGAAAGGTTGGAGGGAGGGGTAAAGGAGGTTTTGTGTGCGAGGGGCTTGGACTTCCAGCAAGCATGTGTGAGCGTATTTGATAGGAGGAATGGAGACAAATGGTTTTAATACTTGACGTGCTGTTGGAGTGGAAGCAAAGTAACATTTATGAAGGATTCAGGAAACCGGCAGGCCGGACTTGAGTCCTGGAGATGGGAAGTACAGTGTCTGCACTCTGAAGGAGGGTGTTAATGTTGTAGTTTATAACTGTAGTGTAAAGCACCCTCTGGCAAGACAGTGATGGAGTGAATGATGATGAAAGTTTTCTTTTCAGGCCACCCTGCCTGGTGGAATCGGCCGATGTTAATAATATATATATATATATATATATATATATATATATATATATATATATATATATATATATATTTTATCTTCAACGCATCGCCCGTCTCTCAAGATGCCTATAAAGAAAAAGGAGTGTTTATATGTAGTAAAGTATACAGGAGAAGGGGTTACTAGCACTTTGCTCCCGGCATTTTAGCCGCTTCTTACGACACGCATGGATTACGGAGGAAGGATTCTTTCCACTTCTCCATGGAGATAAGATGAAATAAATTAGAACAAGAAATATTAAGAAAACAAAAGAAAACTCAGATTGGTGTGTATACATATACGTGTATATGGTTGTGTAGTGTGACCTAGGTGTAAGTAGAAGTAGCAAGAGATACCTGTTATCTTGCGTGTTTATGAGACAGAAAAAAGACACCAGCAATCCTACCATCATGTAAAACAGTTACAGGCTTCCTTTTCACACTCACTTGGCAGGACGGTAGTACCTCCTGGGTGGTTGCTGTCTACCAACTTGTTATGCCTATCTATGTATACCTTCTCACTTCCTTACCATTCTCTCCCACTCTCTTCTCCACTCCTCACCCTCTTCCTCTTCTCCCCACTCACACATCTCTTTCTTCCCATCCTCTTCGTTTAACTCCTGCAACTGCTGATGCATGCGTCTTCCCTCCTCTCCATCTTCTACCCCTCTCATCTCCTTCCACGATAAAACCCCCTTCACCTCCCTACACCCCTCCTGTTCTCTGAACCCCTCTCTCCAAATATCCTCTCTCATAAATCCTTCCGTATCTCCCACCCCCTTCCCATCCCTCCCTCCCATCCCTCCTCCCTCCTCCTGCCCTCCCCCCCTCCAGGGCAGCAAACAAACAAGCCGCTGATTAAGAACTTCCTCAGCGGCAATTCACTAATATAACAAGTGGCAGTTTTATGAGAATCTGCAAATGTTAGTAAGCGAATAATAAAATTTTCCTCAGAAACTAAACAAACAATAAGCTGCTTATTGTAACAAAGAGAGAACAAAGAATGAATGTATATATATATATATATATATATATATATATATATATATATATATATATATATATATAATATATATATATATATATATATATATATATATATATATATACATTCATTCAATTTGTCACTGAAAATACATACGGAGAGATTACATAGATAGTCCTTCGGAAATCGTATGATGGGAGAAGATTCTTCGTTTTGTCTATGCAAGTCACTTTTTTCATTAATTCATTTCTTCAAACACTAATTGATTGAATCTTTCGGGAAAAACACCCTGCCTTCCACAAAAACACACGACCTCGCCTTTCCATACAACCACAAAAATTTCTTTATCTCTCGTGTCATGATTTGCTACAACTGACTGAGAGTTTTGTCCTTAAAAGCAGCAATTTCTTCAAATTATCCTCGCTCACATCTTAATTCCTGGATCAGATTCAGGACTGGGAAAATCCAAAGTCGAAACGTCGTAAGTCTGAGAGCAGCATAGCGTCTTTCTCACTTTCTTTTAGCTTAGGTTATCGTTCATTAAACACTGCTGGAACGACGCCTTTGAAGCTGCCGAAGCTACTGAACCCTTATTGGAATGCTTGATGGTATCCTCACTGCCTTAGTGAAGCCTCACTGCCTTAGTGAAGCCTCACTGTCTTAGTGAAGCCTCACTGCCTTAGTGAAGCCTCACTGCCTTAGTGAAGCCTCACTGCCTTAGTGAAGCCTCACTGCCTTAGTGAAGCCTCACAGCTCAGGTTAACACATTTCACAACATGAGGCACTAAACCCCATCCTGGGTGATTCAGACTGACAGATTTAACATCATGAAGCACGAAACTCATCCATACCCACAGTTTGCTCTTGCTTACCATGGCAATGCCACTAAGTATCTTGTACATCCTGATCATATCTCCTCTCTCCAAACTTCTAGACGCTAACTCAACATTAGTGAACCATATCTTGAACTAGTGTGTGTACTCACCTTTATGTGGTTGCGGGGGTCGATTCGCAGCTCCTTTCCCCTCCTCATTGTTGGTCTTTTATAGATCTACTTTCTCCCGGCTCCAAGAGCCGTATCGTATCTTTACTTAAAGCTATGTATGGGTCCTGCCTCTACTACTTCCCTCTCCAGATTGTTCCACTTCCTGACAACTCGTTGTCAAAGGCACTTGTCGAATGACACTTGGCTTATTGTGTGTGGTGTGGTAGAGAGAGAGAGAGAGAGAGAGAGAGAGAGAGAGAGAGAGAGAGAGAGAGAGAGAGAGAGAGAGAGAGAGAGAGAGAGAGAGAGAGAGAGAGAGAGAGAGAGAGAGAGAGAGAGAGAGAGAAAGAGAGAGAGAGATTGTGTGTATGAGTGTACTCACCTAGTACTCACTAGTTGTGGTTGCAGGGGTCGAGTCACAGCTCCTGTGTGTGTGTGTGAACATTCACTGCCCACCTATATCAGTCTCATTTAACATCAACTTAGCCATGGAAGAGCCAAGCTTATCCTCCAACTCTTAAAGATTAAAGAA
>WNWK01035994.1:0-10000 GCA_009830355.1 Cherax destructor | reverse complement strand
CACAGGAGGTACTACCATCCTGCCAGGTGACTGTGAAACAGAAACCTGAAACTGTTTTACATGATGGTAGGATTGCTGGTGTCTTTTTCTGTCTCATAAACATGCAAGATTTCAGGTACATCTTGCTACTTATACTTACACTTAGGTCATACTACGCAAACATGTACACGTTTATGTATACACACTCATCTGAGTTTTCTTTGATTTTATCTTAATAGTTCTTGTTCTTATTGCTTTTCCCTTTCATATCCATGGGAACTGGAATAAGAATCTTTCCTCCGTAAGCCATGCGTGTTGTAAAAGTCAACTAAAATGCCGGGAACAATGGGCTAGTAACCCCTTTTCCTGGATAGCTTACTAAAAGAAGAAGAAGAAAACCGTCAAAGTGGGATGTTTGAATTTGCGTGGATGTTGTGCGAATGATAAGAAAGAGATGATTGTAGATGTTATGAATGAAAAGAAGCTGGATGTCCTGGCTTTAAGTGAGACAAAGCTGAAGGGTAGGAGAGTTTCAGTGGGGAGAAATAAATGGGATTAGATCAGGGTTTCAAATAGAGTTAGAGCTAAAGAAGGAGTGGCAATAATGTTGAATAATCAGTTATGGCAGGTAAAGAAGGAATATAAATGTATAAATTCAAGGATTATGTGGAGTAAAATAAAGGTTGGATGTGAAAAGTGGGTTATAGTAAGTGTTTATGCACCTGGAGAAGAGAGAAGTGTAGAGGAGAGAGAGAGATTTTGGGAAATGTTGAGTGAGTGTGTGGGAGTTTGAACCAAGTGAGAGTAATTGTGGTTGGGGATCTTAATGCTAAAGTGGGTAAAAATGTTGTGGATGGAGTAGTAGGTAAATTTGGGGTGCCAGGGTAAATGTAAATGGGGAACCATTAATTGAGCTATGTGTAGAAAGAGGTTTGGTAATAAGTAATACATATTTTATGAAAAAGAGGATAAATAAATATACAAGGTATGATATAGCACGTAAGGAAAGTAGTTTGTTGGATTATGTATTGGTGGATAAAGGTTGATGAGTAGGCTTCAGGATGTACATGTTTATAGAGGGGCAACGGATATATCAGATCATTATTTGGTTGTAGCTACAGTTAGAGTAAAAGGTAGATGGGACAAAAAGAAAATGGCAACAGCAAGTAAGAGAGAGGTAAAAGTGTATAAACTAAGGGAGGAGGAAGTTAGGGTGAGATATAAGCAACTATTGGCAGAAAGGTGGGCTAGTGCAAGTAGGAGTAGTGGGAGGGTTGAAGAGAGTTGGGATAGTTTTAAAATGCAGTATTAGAATGTGGGGCAGAAGTTTGTGGCTATAGGAGGGTGGGTGCAGGAGGAAAGAGGAGTGAGTGGTGGAATGAAGAAGTAAAGGGTGTGATAAAGAGAAAAAGGTAGCTTATGAGAGGTTTTTACAAAACAGAAGTGTTAATAGAAGAGCAGAGTATATGGAGAATAAAAGAAAGGTGAAGAGAGTGGGAGAGAGTGCAAAAGAAGAGCGGATGAAAGAATGGGAGAGGCTCTGTCAAGAAATTTTGCTGAAAACAAGAAAAAATTTTGAGTGAGATAAACAAGGTAAGAAAGCCTAGGGAACGAATGGATTTGTCAGTTAAAAACAGAGTAGGGAGTTAGTAGATGGGGAGCTGGAGGTATTGGGTAGATGGCGGGAATATTTTGAGGAACTTTTAAATGTCGATGAAAAAGGAGGCGGTAATTTCATGACTGGCCAGGGAGGTACAACATCGTTTAGAGTGAAGAAGAGCAGGATGTGAGTGTGGTGGAGGTGCGTGAGGCATTACGTAGAATGAAAGGGGTAAATCAGCTGGAATTGACGGAATCATGACAGAAATGTTAAAAGCAGGGGGATATAGTGCTGGAGTGGTTGGTATTTTTGTTAATAAATGTATGAAAGAGGAAGGACCTAGGGATTGGCAGAGAGCATGTATAGTTCCTTTATATAAAGGAAGGGGATAAAAGAGAGTGTAAAATTATAGGGAATAAGTTTACTGAGTATACCAGGTAAAGTGTATGGCAGGGTTTATTGAAAGAATTAGAGGTAAGACAGAGAGTAGGATTGCAGATGAGCAAGGAGGCTTTAGAGTGGTGAGGGATGTGTAGATCAAGTGTTTACAGTAAGCATATATGTGAACAGTACTTAGATAAAGGTAGAGAAGTTTATTGCATTTATGGATTTAGAAAAGGCATATGATAGAGTGGATAGGGGAGCAATTGGCAAATGTTGCAAGTGTATGGAATAGGTAGTAAGTTACTGAAGGCTGTAAAGAGTTTTATGAGGATAGTGAGGCTCAGGTTAGGGTGTGTAGGAGAGGGAGATTACTTCCCGGTAAAAGTAGGCCTTAGACAGGATGTGTAATGTCACCATGGTTGTTTAATATATTTATAGATGGGGTTGTAAAAGAAGTAAATGCTAGGGTGTTGGGGAGAGGGTGGGATTAAATTATGGAGAATTAAATCAAAATGGGAGTTGACACAGTTACTTTTCTGATGATATGTGCTATGGGAGATTCTAAAGAAAAGTTGCAAAGGTTAGTGGACGAGTTTGGGAGTTGTGTAAAGGTAGAAAGTTAAAAGTGAACATAGATAAGAGTAAGGTGATGAGGGTATCAAACGATTTAAATAAAGAAAAATTGGATATCACATTGGAGAGAGGGATTATGGAAGAAGTAAATGTTTTCAGATATTTGGGAGTTGACGTGTCAGCGGATGGGTTTATGAAGGATGAGGTTAACCATAGAATTGATGAAGGAAAAAGGTGAGGGTGCATTGAGGTATCTGTGGAGACAAAAACGTTATCCATGGAGGCAAAGAAGGGAATGTATGAAAGTATAGTGGTACCAACACTCTTATATGGGTGTGAAGCATGGGTTGCAAATGCTGCAGCGAGGAGGAGGCTGGAGACAGTGGAGATGTCCTTCTAAGCAATGTGGTGTAAATATTATGCAGAAAATTCGGAATGTGAAATTAGGAGAAGGTGTGGAGTTACTAAAAGTATTTGTCAGAGGGCTGAAGAGGGGTTGTTGAGGTGGTTTGGTCATTTAGAGAGAATGGATCAAAGTAGAAGGACTTGAGAGCGTATAATCTTGTAGGGGAAGGAAGGCGGGGTAGGGGTCGTCCCAGAAAAGGTTGGAGGGAAGGGTAAAGGAGGTTTGTGGGCGAGGGGCTTGGACTTCCAGCAAGCATGTGTGAGCGTGTTAGATAGGAGTGAATGGAGACGAATGGTTTTTGGGACACGATGATCTGTTGGAGTTGAGCAGGGTAACATTTTGTGAAGGGATTCAGGGAAACCAGTTAATTGATTTAATTGGACTTGAGTCCTGGAAATGGGAAGTACAATGCCTGCACTTTAAAGGAGGGGTCTGAGATAGTGACAGCTGGGAGGGACTTTTCTCAGCTGTCGATTCGAGCTCCCTCTGCAAAGACAGTGATTATGTATGAGTGTGGTGAAAGTGTTGAATGATGATGAAAGTATTTTCTTTTGGGATTTTCTTTTTCTTTTTTTGGGTCACCCTGCCTCGGGGGAGACGGCCGACTTGTTGAAAAAAATAAAAAATATATATATATAACAAACACTGATCTCTGGCCGAAGGAGACTCGAACCACAAACCTTGCAAGGTTCGCAGTGCTTTACGACCGTACCACACTGGACAAACCTTGGTCCAGCCCTACGGTGACGTTGATCCAAGGCAGCCAGCTCAGGCAGGTTGCTACAGCTTTCATCGACACAACTAGAGATTTTTCTTCAATTCCTAGCATATACGTGTATATATTATATATATATATATATATATATATATATATATATATATATATATGTCGTGCCGATTAGGTAAAACTTGTGATTTTAGCTTAAATAGCAACGCTCACCTGCCATATAAGACAAGTGAAAATTTGTATGAAATAATTTCCCAAAATCATTCTGAACATAACGAAAAATATATTTTATTGTGTTTGTTTCTTATTAAATTAATGTTAAGGTATCTAAAATATATTTAGTTGTTATAAATTAAATTGCTCTTGTTGTAATAAGTTAGGTAGGTTTTCAAGTTTCTCTTGGTACAAAATTATAAATTTTACATTAACATAAATAAAAAAATATATCTTTAAACGTATAAGAGAAAATTTTAGAAAGGACTTAATTTTAAAGGAGTTCTTGTTAATTGACCGAGTTTATTAATGGCACGACATATATATATATATATATATATATATATATATATATAATATATATATATATATTTATATATATATATTTTTGTCGTGCCGATTAGGTAAAACTTGTGATTTTAGCTTAAATAGCAACGCTCACCTTGCCATATAAGACAAGTGAAAATTTGTGTATGAAATAATTTCACAAAATCATTCTGAACATAACGAAAAAATATATTTTATTGTGTTTGTTTCTTATTAAATTAATGTTAGGTATCTAAAATATATTTAGTTGGGTTAGGCTAAATTAAATTGCTCTTGTTGTAATAAGGTTAGGTAGGTTTTCAAAGTTTCTCTTGGTACAAATTATAAATTCTTACATTAACATAAATAAAAAAATATCTTTAAACGTATAAGAGAAAATTTTAGAAAGGACTTAATTTTAAAGGAGTTCTTGTAATTGACCAGTTTACTAATCGGCACGACATATATATATATATATATATATATATATATATAATATAATATATATATATATATATATATATATATATATATATATCGCGATTTGTAAAACTGGTCAATTAGCAAGAATATCTAATTAAGTCCTTCTTTTTCTCATAGTAAAGATAATTTTTCATTTATGTTAATGTAAGAATTATAATTTGTCAGGAAACTTGAAAACCCCTAACTCATTAAAAGGCAATTTAATTTAGCCTAACCAAACTAATATTGATTAGATGTTAACATTAATTATAATAAATAACACATGAAATATTTTTTCGTTATGTTCAGAATGATTTTGCGAAAATTGCATACTTTCCTCCTTATATTGCAGGAGTTGCATTATTAAAATCCCAAGTTTTACCTAATCGGCGCCATATTATTATATATATATATATATATATATATATATATATATATATATATATATATATATATATATGTCATGCCGATTAGGTAAAACTTAGATTTTCTTAAATAGCAACGTTCTTCTTGCCATAAGACAAGCGAAAATTTGTGTATGCAATAATTTCGCAAAAATCATTCTGAACCTAACGAAAAAATATATTTCATTGTGTTTGTTTATTATTAAATTATTGTAAACGTATCTAAAATAATTTAGTTGGGTTAGGCTAAATTAAATTGCGCTTGTTATAATAAGGTTTGGTAAGTTTTCAAAGTTCTTGGACAAAATTATAAATTTTTACATTAATATAAATGAAGAAAATATATCTTTAAACGATAAGAGAAATTTTTAGAAAGGACTTAATTTTAAATGAGTTCTTGCTAATTGACCAGTTTTACCTATTATGCACGATATATATATATATATATATATATATATATATATATATATATATTTTTTTTTTTTTTTTTTTTCAACAAGTCCCGTCTCCCAACGAGGCAGGGTGACCCAAAAAGAAAGAAAATCCCCAAAAAGAATATACTTTCATCATCATTCAACACTTTCACCACACTCATACATAATCACTGTCTTTTGAGAGGAGCTCAGATACGACAGCTGAGAAAAGTCCCTCCCAGCTGTCACTATCTCAGACCCTCCTTTAAAGTGCAGGCATTGTACTTCCCATTTCCAGGACTTAAGTCCAACTAAATCAATTAACTGGTTTCCCTGAATCCCTTCACAAAATGTTACCCTGCTCACACTCCAACAGATCGTCATGTCCCAAAAAACCCTTCGTCTCCATTCACTCTATCTAATATACATACATATATATATATATATATATATATATATATATATATATATATCAAACAATCCATCCCTTCCACGTCATCGAATTCTTTGGGTATTTTGTACGTCTTACCATGTCTCCCCATGTCATCATCTCTGCCATAGATCGTCGTTTAACTCTTGTTACAGCGCTCACCTATTGGACTAATCGACTGATACTCCCTGAACATCTTCACTAAGCTACTGAACTCGCTTGACAACCTTAGCGTGCACTCCTGTAACCTCCCCCGTTGCACTCCTGTCACCACTGCTGACATGGGATCACCCCGTCAGCTGGATGGACCTGACCTTAGGTGTCGTGAACCACATTTACATTCCAGCCAGGCGCGTCCCTCATCCCTGTCACACACCATGTCCTGTCGCCTCCCGTCACTTATACCTTCCTCTCTCCTTCCTCCCTCCCTCCCTCCCCCCCCCTCCCTCCCTCCTCCCTCCCTCCCTCTTCCTTCTGCACACCCAAAATCATCCTACTACCTGCCTCCACACACACATAAACACACACAAATATATTTATATATATATATATATATATATATATATATATATATATATATATATTACAATAGACATACATAATATTTGTAAAATAAAATAAATGAAGTTTAAAATTTATATTAAGGTGGTTTCTTTCACAATTGAATTTAGTTTCCCCTTAAAAACAGTTGCTCCCTTCTCACCTGACCAGCAAATATTTAGCTATTTTATTATTTTTATTATTTTTAAACTTATTTTATTATTATTATTATTAATTTTTTAATTAAAAATAGATTTAAAATATTTAATAAAGGGATAAATCCTTCAGAGAGTTCTTTGATGGCGGCTCTTGTTTTGGGAACTGGAGCTGACTCTTTTTCGGCCTGATTATGTTTTCCACCTGCCACGTTTTTTGTTCAGTGAGTCCCAAGAACCGGATCAAAATGATGTGATGTACAGATGTCAAGATACCCCAAAGGGAAAATGGAGAAGCAGATTGGAGGGAGAGTTGAAATGGTGGGAAGGGGTGGATCCCTGGAAGGGGGTAATGCCCGGAAGGGGGGGAGATCCCGTGGGAATGAGGGTGGAGATGCCCGGGGGGGGAATGCCCGGGGAAGGGGTGGAACCCGTGGGAAGGGGGTGGAGATGCCCGGGAATGGGGGCAGATCCCCCTGGAAGGGGTGAGTCCCGTGGGAAGGTGGAAGCAAGTGGGAATGGGGTGGAGATGCCCGTGGGAAGGGGGGGATCCCTGGAAGGGGTGGAGATCCCGTGGGAATGGGGGTGGAAAATGCCCTAAGGGGGTGGAGATCCCGGGGGAATGGGTGGAAATGCCCATGGAAAGGGAGAATGCCCGTGGAAGGTGGAGATGCCCGTGGAAGGGGGGGAGATGCCCGTGGGAATGGGGTGGAGATGCCCGTGGAAGGGGGTGGAGATGCCCGGGGAATGAGGGTGGAGAGCCCGTGGGGGGTAAGGATGGAAGGGGTGGAGAGCCCGGAAGGGGTGGAGATGCCCGTGGGAATAGGGGTGGAGATGCCCGGGGGAAGGGGGGTGGGATGCCCGGAAGGGGGTGGAGATGCCCGGGGAATGAGGGTGGAGATCCCGTGGGAGGGGGTAAAGATGCCCGTGGGAAGGGGAGAGCCCGGGGAATGGGTGGGATGCCCTGGGAAGGGGGAGGCCCGTGGGAAGGGGGTGGGGCCCTGGAAGGGTGAGATGCCCATGGGAAGGGTGGAATGCCCGTGGGAATGGGTTGGAATGCCCGTGGAAGGGGGGTAGAGATGCCCGGGGGAAGGGGGGTGGAGATGCCGGGGAAGGGGTGGGGACCCCGGGGAAGGGGGGGGAGATGCCGGGGAAGGGGTGGAGATCCCGGAATAGGGTGGAGATGCCCGTGGGAAGGGGGGAATGCCCTAAAGGGGTGGAAATCCCGGAAATTTGGGGGGTGGAGATGCCCGTGGAAGGGGGAGATGCCGTGGAAGGGTGGAGATGCCCTGGAAGGGGTGGAGAGCCCGTGGAATGGGGGGGGAGAGCCCGGGGGAAGGGGGAGAGATCCCGGGGAAGGGGGGGAATGCTTGGGGGGGAGTGCCCGGGGAATGGGGGGGCCCGGGAAGGGGTAGAGATGCCCGGGGAAGGGGGTGGAATGCCCGTGGGAAGGGGTGGAGACCCGGGAATGGGGGGAATGGCGTGGAAAGGGGGTGAATGCCCGTGGGGAAGGGGTGGAGATGCCCGTGGAAGGTGGAGATGCCCGTGGAATGGGGTGGAATGCCCGGGAAGGGGGAATGCCCGTGGAAGGGGGGGGGAAAATGCCCGGGAAGGGGGGGATGCCCGTGGGAATGGTGGTGGAATGCCCGTGGAAGGGGTGGAGATGCCCGTGGGAAGGGGGTGGGATGCCGGAATGGGGGTAAATGCCCAAGGGGGAAATGCCCGTGGGAGGGGTGGAATGCGTGGGGGGGGGGGATGCCCGTGGAATGGATGGAATCCGGAAGGATGAGATGCCCGGGAAGGGGGATGCCCGTGGAAGGGGTGGAGATGCCCTGGAAGGGGGGAAATCCCGGGGGAAGGGTAGAGATCCCGTGGAAAAGGGGTGGAGATGTCCGTGGAAGGGGGGGGAGATGCCCGGGAAGGGGGGGGAAAAACCAGGGAAGGGGGAGATGCCCGGAAGGGGGAAAATGCCCGGGAATGAGGTAGATGCCCAAAAGGGGGAGATGCCCGTGGAAGGGTGAAAATGGGGAAGGGGGGGATCCCGTGGGAATGGGGGGCAGTGCCCGGAAGGGTGGAGATCCCGGGAAGGGGTGGGGTAAAGTGGGAATGGGGTGGAGATGCCCGGGAAGGTGGGGCCCTAAGGGGGGATGCCCGGGGAATGGGGGTGGAGATGCCCGGGGAAGGTGGAGATGCCCAAGGGGGGTGGTCCCGTGGGAATGGGGTGGAGATGCCCGGGGAAGGGGGTGAGGGGGGAAGGGGGGGAGCCCGTGGAAGGGGTGGAGACCCCGGGAAGGGGGGAGATGCCCGGGGAAGGGGGTGGAATCCCAAGAGGGGATTCCCGTGGGAAGGGGAAGATGCCCGGGGGGGGGTGGGGATGCCCGTGGGAAGGGGGGGATGCCCCGGGGAAAGGGGTGGAGATGCCCGTGGAAGGGGGGAGATGCCCATGGGAAGGGGGGGAATCCCGGGAATGAGTGGGAATGCCCTGGAAGGGGGAGAGATCCCGGGGAAGGGGGGGGAGATCCCGTGGAAGGTTGGGAGAGCCCGGGGGGAAGGGGGGAATCCCGTGGGGGTGGAGAGCCCGTGGGAAGGGGTGGAATGCCCATGGGAAGGGGTGGAATGCCCTGGGAATGGGTTGGGATGCCGTGGGAAGGGGGTAGAGATGCCCGTGGGAAGGGGAGATCCCTGGAAAGGGGAGATGCCCTGGAAGGGGGGAATGTTTGGAAGGGGGTGGAATGCCCGTGGGAATGAGGGTGGAGATGCCCGTGGGAAGGGGAGAGATCCCTGGGGAAGGGGGAAAATGCCCTGGGAATGGGGGGAATGCCCGGGGGAAGAGAGCCGTGGGAAGGGGTGGAGATGCCCGTGGGGGGGGAGAGCCCGGGGAATGGGGGTGGAGTGCCCGTGGAAGGGGAGATCCCGGAAGGGGGTGGAGATCCGGGGAAGGGGGGGAGATCCCGGGAATGGGGTGGATGCCCGTGGAAGGGGTAGAGCCCGGGAAGGGGGGTGGAGATGCCCGTGGAGGGGGTGGGATGCCCGTGGGAATGGGGGTGGAATGGCCGGGGAAGGGAAAATGCCCTGGGAAGGGGTGGGAAGCCGGGGAAGGGGGTGGAGATGCCCGGAATGGGGTGGAGATGGTGGAAGGGGGGAAATTCGGGGAGGGGGGGGGAGATGCCCGGGGAAGGGGGTGGAGATGCCCGGGGAATGGTGGGAGATGCCCGGGAAGGGGGGGGAAAATGCCCGTGGGAAGGGGTGGAGATGCCCGGGATGGGGTGGGATCCCGTGGAAGGGGGGAAGATGCCCGGGGAAGGGGTGGAGAATGCCCGGGGAGGGGGTGGAGATGCCCGTGGGAATGGGGGTGGAGATGCCCGGGGAAGGGGGTAGAAAATGCCCGGGGAAGGGAGTGGAGATGCC
>WNWK01035993.1:0-19431 GCA_009830355.1 Cherax destructor | reverse complement strand
TGAGGTTCATCAGTTCGTTGTTTCTTGGAAGGAGGTTCATCAGTTCGTTGTTTCTTGGAAGGAGGTTCATCAGTTCGTTGTTTCTTGGAAGGAGGTTCATCAGTTCGTTGTTTCTTGGAATTAGGTTCGTTGTTTCTTGGAATTAGGTTCGTTGTTTCTTGAAATTAGGTTCGTTGTTTCTTGGAATTAGGTTCGTTGTTTCTTGGAATTAGGTTCGTTGTTTCTTGGAAGGAGGTTCATCAGTTCGTTATTTCTTGGAATGAAGTTACTTCGATGGATTTTCGGTAGTTCGCTGTTTCATAAGAACTAATGTAGTTCCAATATTCAATTATAGCTGATATTATTATAAGTCACCTTGAAGAACATAATTTGATTAATGAATCTACCCTTGGGTTCACGAGAGGTTGTTCCTGTCTGACTAAATTTACTGACGTTCTTCAATAAAACATTAGAGTCAGTAGACAGTGATAAAGAATACGATATAGTTTACGTGGATTTCAGTTAGTCCTTCGATAGAGTACCTCACAAGAGACTCTTAAGAAAGTTGGCAGCTCATTATATAAAAGGTAAAGTTCTAGCATTTTTAAAGGCATGGCTTAACAATAGAAAGCAGAGTTTCCATTAATGGGGTCAAATCTGAAAAAGGATTAGTCACTAGTGGCGTTCCACAAGGATCAGTTTTAGGCCCATTGTTGTTCATAATTTACATAAATGTAGTCGATGTGTTCAGTCCATCAATCTTGTAGGAAGTAAAGCACAGGGACGTAGAGGTGGTTTATATGCTGTAGTCAGGTGAGGCGAAGCAGGAGGAGGCGGGGTCAAAGTGGCACCATCCACTAGTCGAAGTAGGACTTCGACTAGTGGATGGGACGTTAAAAAGGGGATAAAAAAAGCTAAACGGGACTATGAAATTAAAGTAATGTACAACGTGCACAGAGTATATTTATTCCCCAGAGAGAATTTAGGTCAAATAATAACGATCCCAAATGGATTAACAGGAGGCTAAAACATCTATTAGGGGAGAAAAGAGGAATTTATAAGCGCATCAAAAGAGGAGATGTTAACCTTATTGACCAATATGTTCAGTTGAAAAGAGAAGTAAAAAAAGGGATTAGAAAGGCTAAACGTGACTATGAGATTAAGGTTGCTAATGAATCAAAGACTAATCCAAAAGGGTTCTTTCAAGTGTATAGGACGAAGGTGAGGGAAAAGGTAGGACCTCTGAAAATTGGGAATGGACAGCTGACGGATAACGAACTGGAAATGTGTTCTCTATTTAATTACTATTTTTTGTCAGTCTTTACACAAGAAGACGTAAATGAGATTCCAGAAATTAACAATTATTCAGTTCCTGAAGAATTCAAGTTAACTAATATTACTGTCACGAGGGACATGGTTATCAAACAGATAGATAAACTGAAGCAAAATAAGTCCCCGGGACCCGACGAGTTGTAAGAACATAAGAACATAAGAAAGGAGGAACACTGCCCAAGGTCCTTGCTTCAATAACCCTACTAGGCAGACTGTTCCACTCATCAACTACCCTATTTCCAAACCAATACTTTCCTATATCCTTTCTAAATCTAAACTTATCTAACTTGAATCCATTATTGCGGGTTCTCTCTTGGAGAGATACCCTCAAGACCTTATTTATATCCCCTTTGTTAATACCCATTTTCCACTTGTATTCCTCGATCATGTCTTCCCTCATTCTACGTCTTACAAGTGAATGTAATTTAAGGGTCTTCAATCTTTCTTCGTAAGGAAGATTTCTAATGCTATGTATTAATTTAGTCATTCTACGCTGAATGTTTTCTAACGAATTTATGTCCATTCTGAAATATAGAGACCAGAACTGAGCTGCGTAATCTAGGTGAGGCCTTACTAATGATGTATAAAGCTGTAATATAACCTCTGGACTTCTGTTGCTAACACTTCTTGATATAAATCCCAGTAATCTATTTGCTTTATTACGTACGCTTAGGCATTGCTGTCTTGGTTTAAGGTTGCTGCTTACCATCACCCCCAAGTCCTTCTCGCAATCTGTATGGCTAAGTTCTACGTTATTTAACATATAAGTGCTTGGGTTATGGACACTCCTGAGCTTTAGAATTTTGCATTTATCTACATTGAACTGCATCTGCCATTTTTCTGACCAGGAATTGAGTTTGTCTAAATCCTCCTGAAGTTCACTGACATCTACGTCTGAATCGATTATCCTACCTATCTTCGTGTCATCAGCGAATTTGCTCATATCACTAGAAATTCCCTCTTCAAGGTCATTGATATATATTATAAATAACAATGGGCCTAAGACTGATCCCTGTGGAACGTCACTTGTTACAGATCCCCACTCCGATTTAACCCCATTTATGCACACCCTCTGCTTCCTATTGGTGAGCCATGACTCGATCCATGAAAACACTTTTCCCCCAATGCCGTAAGCAGCCACTTTCTTTAACAGTCTCTGATGTGGTACTCTATCAAAAGCCCTACTAAAATCCAAATAAACAATATCGAATTCTTTATCATTATCAACTGCCTCAAAAGCTTTACTGAAAAAAGTTAATAAATTAGTTAGGCAGGAACGGCCCCTGGTGAATCCATGCTGAGTATCATTAATCAAATTATGCCTATCGAGATGGCTTCTTATGTTATCAGCTATAATCAAAGGAATTTATAGGCGCATAAAAAGAGGTGAGGGTCATCTTATAAATCAGTATACTGACATTAAGAGGGACGTTAAAAAGGGAATAAGAAAAGCTAAACGGGACTATGAAATTAAAGTTGCTAGGGATTCAAAAACTAACCCAAAAAGTTTTTTCCAGGTTTATAGAACAAAAGTTAGGGATAAGATAGGTCCCCTTAAAAATAACTCTGGGCATCTTACTGACAAGGATAATGATATGTGCTCTATTTTTAATAATTATTTTCTCTCCCTTTTCACACAGGAAGACACTAATAATATCCCAGTAATTAATTTTTACAGAGGCCCAGAAGAAGATAAATTATGTAATATCACAGTCACTAGCGAAATGGTTATGAAACAACTAGACCGACTGAAACAAAATAAATCGCCGGGTCCTGATGAGCTTTTTGCAATATCTAACATTTTTAATTTATCTCTTCAAACAGGTGTAGTGTCTGATATGTGGAAGATGGCTAATGTAATTCCTATTTTTAAAGCAGGGGATAAGTCACTACCGTCAAATTACCGCCCAATAAGCCTGACATCAATTGTAGGCAAATTACTAGAGTCAATTATAGCTGATATTATTAGAAGCCATTTAGATAACCATAATTTAAGAACATAAGAAAGGAGGAACACTGCAGCAGGCCTGTTGGCCCATACTAGGCAGGTCCTACACAATCCATCCCACTAACAGAATATTTGCTCAACCCAATCTTCAATGCTACCCAAGAAATAAGCTTTGATAATTTTATTTACTCATGTGCGAGTCCCACTCAAATCCAACCCCTCTCACTCATGAATTTATCCAACCTAAATTTGAAACTACCCAAGGTCCTAGCTTCAATAACCCTACTAGGCAGACTGTTCCACTCATCAACTACCCTATTTCCAAACCAATACTTTCCTATATCGGAAAAATAAACACATAAGCAGTATAATGTGATCCTTTATTGACAACGTTTCGCCCACGCAGTGGGCTTTATCGAGTCACAGACAGATCTACCTGGAAAATGAGCAACATGGAGATATATATAGGGTACAGTCAGGTGGAGAATGCTGGGTCTGGTGGAGAAAGCTGCATGTGAGTCTTAAAAGTAGTGTGATAGTTAAAAACATAGTGTGACTTAAAGGACCTGCAGTGTACCATTCTTGAGTTCTAGGTGGAATAGCGTTGAAGAAGTTTCTTGGCAATAGGTTCAGCTATGTTGTAGAAGCCGTTGTTCTGGTTGAAGTTGTTGGATATACAGATGAGTGATGATTCTAGGATTCTTCGGTATTGCGTGTTGTCTTCTCTGGCGATGAGTCTTGCGTTTCTGTAGTCGATTAAATGGTTGTGTAAATTTCGGTGTTGTCAATAAAGGATCACATTATACTGCTTATGTGTTTATTTTTCCATTGTGTCGGTATTTTATACCATTTATTTCCACTTTCCTATATCCTTTCTAAATCTAAACTTATCTAACTTGAATCCATTATTGTGGGTTCTCTCTTGGAGAGATATCCTAAATACCTTATTTATATCCCCTTTGTTAATACCCACCTTCCACTTGTATACCTCGATCATGTCTCCCCTCATTCTACGTCTTACAAGTGAATGTAATTTAGGGTCTTCAATCTTTCTTCGTAAGGAAGATTTCTAATGCTATGTATAAATTTAGTCATTCTACGCTGAATGTTTTCTAATGAATTTATGTCCATTCTGTAATATGGAGACCAGAACTGAGCTGCGTAATCTAGGTGAGGCCTTACTAATGATGTATAAAGCTGTAATATAACCTCTGGACTTCTGTTGCTTACACTTCTTGATATAAATCCCAGTAATCTATTTGCTTTATTTCTTACGGTTAGGCATTGCTGACTTGGTTTAAGGTTGCTGCTTACCATCACCCCCAAATCCTTTTCGCATTCTGTACGGCTGAGTTCAACAATATTAAGCTGGTAGGTGATAGGGTTATGAACATTCCCGAGCTTTAGAACTTTGCATTTATCTACATCGAACTGCATCTGCCATTTTTCTGACCAGGAATTGAGTTTGTCTAAATCCTCCTGAAGTTCACTGACATCTACGTCTGAATCGATTATCCTACCTATTTTCGTGTCATCAGCGAATTTGCTCATATCATAGTAATTCCCTCGTCAAGATCATTGATATAAATTATAAACAACAACGGGCCCAAAACCGATCCCTGTGGAACGCCACTTGTTACAGATCCCCACTCAGATTTAACCCCATTAATGCACACTCTCTGCTTCCTATTGGTGAGCCATGACTCGATCCATGAAAACACTTTCCCCCAGTGCCGTGAGCAGCCACTTTCTTTAACAGTCTCTGATGTGGTACTCTATCAAAAGCCTTACTAAAATCCAAATAAACAATATCGAATTCTTTATCATTATCAACTGCCTCAAAAGCCTTACTGAAAAAAGTTAATAAATTAGTTAGGCAGGAACGGCCCCTGGTGAATCCATGTTGAGTATCATTAATCAAATTATGCCTATCCAGATGGCTTCTTATGTTATCAGCTATAATCGACTCTAATAATTTGCCTACAATTGATGTTAGACTTATTGGGCTGTAATTTGATGGTAACGACTTGTCCCCTGCTTTAAAAATAGGAATTACATTAGCCATCTTCCACGTATCAGACACTACACCTGTTTGAAGAGATAGGTTAAAAATGTTAGTTAAGGGTTCACAGAGTTCCATTTTGCATTCCTTAAGAACCCTTGAAAAAAGCTCATCAGGACCTGGCAATTTATCTTGCTTCAAACGGTCTATCTGTTTGATAACCATTTCGGTAGTGACTGTGATACTACATAATTTATCTTCTTCAGGCCCACTAAAATACCTAATTCTTGGGATATTATTAGTGTATTCCTGAGTGAAAACCGAGAGAAAATAATTTTTAAACGAGAGCACATATCATTCTCCTTATCAGTAAAATGCCCATAATTATTTTTAAGAGGACCTATCTTATCTCTAACTTTTGTTTTATACACCTGGAAAAAACTTTTTGGGTTAGTTTTCGAATCCCTAGCAACTTTAATTTCGTAGTCCCGTTTAGCTTTTGTTATCCCCTTTTTAATGTCCCTCTTAATGTCAATATACTGATTCATAAGATAACCCTCACCTCTTTTGATATGCCTATAAATGTTTTCTAATGAATTTATGTCCATTCTGTAAAATGGAGACCAGAACTGAGCTGCGTAATCTAGGTGAGGCCTTACTAATGATGTATAAAGCTGTAATATAACCTCTGGACTTCTGTTGCTAACACTTCTTGATATAAATCCCAGTAATCTATTTGCTTTATTACGTACGCTTTAGCATTGCTGTCTTGGTTTAAGGTTGCTGCTTACCATCACCCCCAAGTCCTTCTCGCAATCTGTATGGCTAAGTTCTACGTTATTTAACATATAAGTGCTTGGGTTATGGACACTCCTGAGCTTTAGAACTTTGCATTTATCTACATTGAACTGCATCTGCCATTTTGCTGACCAGGAATTGAGTTTGTCTAAATCCTCCTGAAGTTCACTGACATCTACGTCTGAATCGATTATCCTACCTATCTTCGTGTCATCAGCGAATTTGCTCATATCACTAGAAATTCCCTCGTCAAGGTCATTGATATATATTATAAATAACAATGGGCCTAAGACTGATCCCTGTGGAACGTCACTTGTTACAGATCCCCACTCCGATTTAACCCCATTTATGCACACCCTCTGCTTCCTATTGGTGAGCCATGACTCGATCCATGAAAACACTTTTCCCCCAATGCCGTAAGCAGCCACTTTCTTTAACAGTCTCTGATGTGGTACTCTATCAAAAGCCTTACTTAAATCCAAATAAACAATATCGAATTCTTTATCATTATCAACTGCCTCAAAAGCTTTACTGAAAAAAGTTAATAAATTAGTTAGGCAGGAACGGCCCCTGGTGAATCCATGCTGAGTATCATTAATCAAATTATGCCTATCGAGATGGCTTCTTATGTTATCAGCTATAATCAAAGGAATTTATAGGCGCATAAAAAGAGGTGAGGGTCAGCTTATAAATCAGTATACTGACATTAAGAGGGACGTTAAAAAGGGAATAAGAAAAGCTAAACGGGACTATGAAATTAAAGTTGCTAGGGATTCAAAAACTAACCCAAAAAGTTTTTTCCAGGTTTATAAAACAAAAGTTAGGGATAAGATAGGTCCCCTTAAAAATAACTCTGGGCATCTTACTGACAAGGAGAATGATATGTGCTCTATTTTTAATAATTATTTTATCTCCCTTTTCACACAGGAAGACACTAATAATATCCCAGTAATTAATTTTTACAGAGGCCCAGAAGAAGATAAATTATGTAATATCACAGTCACTAGCGAAACGGTTATGAAACAACTAGACCGACTGAAACAAAATAAATCGCCGGGTCCTGATGAGCTTTTTGCAATATCTAACATTTTTAATTTATCTCTTCAAACAGGTGTAGTGTCTGATATGTGGAAGATGGCTAATGTAATTCCTATTTTTAAAGCAGGGGATAAGTCACTACCGTCAAATTACCGCCCAATAAGCCTGACATCAATTGTAGGCAAATTACTAGAGTCAATTATAGCTGATATTATTAGAAGCTATTTAGATAAGAACATAAGAACATAAGAATGGAGGAACACTGCAGAAGGCCTACTGGCCCATACAAGGCAGGTTCTTATCAAAACCACCACTACCTAAGAATTTATTCCCGTACTCACGACACAAATCAAACCCAGCCCCTCCCACTCATATATTTGTCCAATCTCTTTTTAAAGCCACCCAAGGTCCTAGCCTCTATCACAGTACTCGGAAGATTGTTCCACGCATCTACAACTCTGTTCGAAAACCAGTACTTGCCTATGTCCTTTCTAAATCTAAATTTATCCAATTTAAATACGTTATTTCTGGTTCTTACTTGGTTCGATATCCTCAGTATTTTATTAATATCTCCTTTGTTTATGCCCATCATCCACTTGTACACCTCGATGATATCTCCCCTCATTCTACGTCTCTCCAGAGAGTGGAGATTCAACGCTCTAAGTCTATCTTCATACGGGAGATTTCTTATACTGTAAATCATTTTAGTCATTCTTCTTTGTATGTTCTCCAATGAATCTATATCCATCCTGTAGTAAGGAGACCAAAAAACTGAGCTGCATAATCCAAATGAGGTCTCACTAGTGATGTATAGAGCTGTAAAATAACTTTTGGACTTCTGTTGCTTATACTTCTTGAAATAAATCCTAGTAATCTGTTAGCCTTATTGCGCACACTTAGGCACTGTTGTCTTGGCTTTAGATTTCTGCTTACCATGACTCCCAAGTCTTTTTCACATTCTGTATGATCAAGCTCAACTTCACCTAGTTTATAAATTCGAGGGATATTTTCATTAGCAACGACAAGCACCTTACACTTGTCCACATTGAACTTCATCTGCCACTTTTCAGACCAAGACATTAATTTATCCAAATCCTCCTGGAGTTCACTGTTATCCTCCTTAGAATGAATTATACGGCCTATTTTTGTATCATCAGCAAATTTACTCATGTCACTTGCAATTCCTTCATCAAGGTCATTAATGTAAATTTTGAACAACAATGGGCCCAAAACTGATCCTTGTGGAACGCCACTAGTGACAAATCCCCATTCAGATTTGACCCCATTAATGGAAACTCTCTGCTTTCTATTGATAAGCCATGCCTCTATCCATGCTAGAACTTTACCTCCTATACCATGAGCTGCCACCTTTCTTAAGAGTCTCTTGTGAGGTACTCTATCGAAGGCCTTACTGAAATCCAAGTAAACTATATCATATTCTTTATCACTGTCTACTGCCTCAAATGTTTTATTGAAAACGTCAGTAAATTTGTCAGGCAGGAACGACCCTCGTAAACCCATGCTGAGATTCATTAATCAAATTATGTTCTTCAAGGTGACTTCTGATAATATCAGCTATAATTGATTCTAATAATTTGCCTACTATAGACGTGAGGCTTATTGGACGGTAATTTGATGGAATGGACTTATCCCTGATTTGAATATAGGAACTACATTAGCTATCTTCCACATCTCTGGCACAACACCAGTTAGGATGGACGTATTAAACACATTCGTTAATGGCTGACTAAGTTCCATTTTGCATTCTTTAAGTACCCTGAAAACAACTCGTCGGGTCCTGGGGACTTATTTTGCTTCAGTTTATCTATCTGTTTGATAACCATGTCCCTCGTGACAGTAATATTAGTTAATTTGAATTCTTCAGGAACTGAATAATTGTTAATTTCTGGAATCTCATTTACGTCTTCTTGTGTAAAGACTGACAAAAATAGTCATTAAATAGAGAACACATTTCCAGTTCGTTATCCGTCAGCTGTCCATTCCCAATTTTCAGAGGTCCTACCTTTTCCCTCACCTTCGTCCTGTACACTTGAAAGAACCCTTTTGGATTAGTCTTTGATTCATTAGCAACCTTAATCTCATAGTCACGTTTAGCCTTTCTAATCCCCTTTTTTACTTCTCTTTTCAACTGAACATATTGGTCAATAAGGTTAACATCTCCTTTTTGATGCGCCTATAAATTCCTCTTTTCTCCCTAATAAATGTTTTAGCCTCCTATTAATCCATTTGGGATCGTTATTATTTGACCTAAATTCTCTCTGGGGAATAAACATACTCTGTGCACGTTGTACATTATTAAGAAACAAATCATAAACGCAGATCCCATCGTAATCGTTAGCTAGATTACCCCAGTCGAGATTAGACAGGTGTTCCCTAAGTCCAATATAATCGGCAGAACGAAAATCAGGAACTTTTACCGTATTATCCCTATTCTCGTACTCCCATGTAATATTAAAAGTAATGGATTTGTGATCACTAGCTCCAAGTCTTCAGTGATGGAAAATAAACACATAGCAGTATAATGTATCTTGACATGTTCCCACGGCTTCGAGTCACAGACAGATCTGATGGAACATGAGCAAGAGGTGGAGCATGTCAGGGGAATGAGGTCTAGCTGAGTAGTGTGACTAGTGTGATAGGACCTGTAGTGTACCATTCTTGAGTTCTAGAACTCAAGAATGGTACACTGCAGGTCCTTAAGTCACACTATGTTTTTAACTATCACACTACTTTTAAGACTCACATGCAGCTTTCCACCTGACCCAGCATTCTCCACCTGACTGTACCCTATATATATCTCCATGTTGCTCATTTTCCAGGTAGATCTGTCTGACTGATAAAGCACTGCGTGGGCGAAACGTTGTCAATAAAGGATCACATTATACTGCTTATGTGTTTATTTTTCCATTGTGTCGGTATTTTATACCATTTATTCTCTTCAGTGATAAACATAAGAACATAAAAAAGGAGGAACACTGCAGCAGGCCTGTTGGCCCATACTAGGCAGGTCCTTCACAATCCATCCCACTAACAGAATATTTGCTCAACCCAATTTTCAAAGCTACCCAAGAAATAAGCTTTGACAATTCTACCCACTCATGCGCGAGTCCCACTCAAATCCAACCCCTCTCACTCATGAATTTATCCAACCTAAATTTGAAACTACCCAAGGTCCTAGCTTCAATAACCCTACTAGGCAGACTGTTCCACTCATCAACTACCCTATTTCCAAACCAATACTTTCCTATATCCTTTCTAAATCTAAACTTATCTAACTTGAATCCATTATTGCGGGTTCTCTCTTGGAGAGATATCCTCAAGACCTTATTTATATCCCCTTTGTTAATACCCATTTTCCACTTGTATACCTCGATCATGTCTCCCTCATTCTGCGTCTTACAAGTGAATGTAATTTTAGGGTCTTCAATCTTTCTTCGTAAGGAAGATTTCTAATGCTATGTATTAATTTAGTCATTCTACGCTGAATGTTTTCTAACGAATTTATGTCCATTCTGTATTATGGAGACCAGAACTGAGCTGCGTAATCTAGGTGAGGCCTTACTAATGATGTATAAAGCTGTAATATAACCTCTGGACTTCTGTTGCTAACACTTCTTGATATAAATCCCAGTAATCTATTTGCCTTATTACGTACGCTTAGGCATTGCTGTCTTGGTTTAAGGTTGCTGCTTACCATCACCCCCAAGTCCTTCTCGCAATCTGTATGGCTAAGTTCTACGTTATTTAACTTATAAGTGCTTGGGTTATGGACACTCCCGAGCTTCAGAACCTTGCATTTATCTACATTGAACTGCATCTGCCACTTTTCTGACCACGAATTAAGTTTGTCTAAATCTTCCTGAAGTTCTATGACATCTATGTTTGAATCAATTATCCTACCTATCTTCGTGTCGTCGGCGAATTTGCCATATCACTAGTAATTCCTCATCAAGGTCATTGATATATATTATAAATAACAATGGGCCTAAGACTGATCCCTGTGGAACACCACTTGTTACAAGTCCCCATTCGGATTTAACCCCATTTATGCACACTCTCTGCTTCCTATTGGTGAGCCATGACTCGATCCATGACAGCACTTTTCCCCAATGCCATGAGCTGCCACTTTCTTTAACAGTCTCTGGTGCGGTACTCTATCAAAAGCCTTACTAAAGTCTAAATAAACAATATCGAATTCTTTATCGTGATCAACAGCCTCAAAAGCTTTACTGAAGAAGGTTAATAAATTAGATAGGCAGGAACGGCCCTCGTGAATCCATGCTGGGTATCATTAATCAAATTATGGTTATCTAGATGGCTTCTAATAATATCAGCTATAATTGACTCTAGTAATTTGCCTACAATTGAGGTCAGGCTTATTGGGCGGTAGTTTGACGGTAGTGACTTGTCCCCTGCTTTAAAAATAGGAATTACATTAGCCATCTTCCACATATCAGACACTACACCTGTTTGAAGAGATAAATTAAAAATGTTAGATATTGGTTCACAGAGTTCCATTTTGCATTCCTTAAGAACCCTTGCAAAAAGCTCATCAGGACCCGGCGATTTATTTTGTTTCAGTCGGTCCAGCTGTTTAATAATCATTTCGCTAGTGACTGTGATATTACATAATTTATCTTCTTCTGGGCCTCTGTAAAAATTAATTACTGGGATATTATTAATGTCTTCCTGTGTGAAAACCGAGAGAAAATAATTATTAAAAATAGAGCACATATCATTCTCCTTGTCAGTAAGATGCCCAAAGTTATTTTTAAGGGGACCTATCTTATCCCTAACTTTTGTTCTATAAACCTGGAAAAACTTTTTGGGTTAGTTTTTGAATCCCTAGCAACTTTAATTTCATAGTCCCGTTTAGATTTTCTTATTCCTTTTAACGTCCCTCTTAATGTCAGTATACTGATTTATAAGATGACCCTCACCTCCTTTTATGCGCCTATAAATTCCTTTCTTCTGCCCTAAAAGATATTTGAGCCTATTATTCATCCATTTTGGGTCATTTCTACTTGATCTAATTTCTTTATACGGGATAAATGTTCTTTGGGCAGCCTGTATAGTGTTAAGAAAACTGTCATATTGATACCTCTCTTCTTCACCCCAGTCCACAGTTGATAAGTGTTCTCTAAGTCCATTATAATCTGCTAAGCGAAAATCTGGGACCATTACTGAATTATCCCTACTATCATACATCCATTCAATGCTAAAGGTAATTGATTGACTTGTGGTCGCTTGAGCCGAGTTCCTCTGTAATTTCTAAATTATTAACAAGGGTTTCCTTGCTTGCCAGAACCAAGTCAAGCAGGTTATTTCCCCTTGTAGGTTCAATTATATAGATTATATAGAGAACCCGCAATAATGGATTCAAATTGGATAAGTTTAGATTTAGAAAGGATATAGGAAAATATTGGTTTGGAAATAGGGTAGTTGATGAGTGGAACAGTCTGCCTAGTAGGGTCATTGAAGCTATGACCTTGGGTAGTTTCAAATTTAGGTTGGATAAATTCATGACACGAAGATAGGTAGGATAATCTTATGTCTGCCTAGTAGGGTTATTGAAGCAAGGACCTTGGGTAGTTTCAAATTTAGGTTGGATAAATTCATGAGTGAAAGGGGTTGGATTTGAGTGGGAATTGCACATGAGTAAATAAAATTATCAAAGCTTATTTCTTGGGTAGCATTGAAAATTAGGTTGAACAAATATTCTGTTCGTGGGATGGAATGTGAAGGACCTGCCTAGTATGGGCCAACAGACCTGCTGCAGTGTTCCTACTTTTCTTATGTTCTTATGTTCAGACGTAGATGTCACGGAACTTCAGGAGGATTTAGACAAACTCAATTCCTGGTCAGAAAAATGGCAGATGCAGTTCAATGTAGATAACCATAATTTAAGAACATAAGAAAGGAGGAACACTGCAGCAGGCCTGTTGGCCCATACTAGGCAGGTCCTTCACAATCCATCCCACTAACAGAACAATTGCCCAACCTAATTTTCAATTCTACCCAAGAAATAAGCTTTGCAGATTCTATTAACTCAAGTGCGAGTTCCACTTAAATCCAACCCCTCTCACTCATGTATTTATCCAACCTAAATTTGAAACTACCCAAGGTCCTAGCTTCAATGACCCTACTAAGAAAGAACATAAGAACATAAGAAAGGAGGAACACTGCAGCAGGCCTGTTGGCCCATACTAGGCATGTCCTTCACATTCCATCCCACTAACAGAATATTTGTTCAACCTAATTTTCAATGCTACCCAAGACTACTAGGCAGACTGTTCCACTCATCAACTACCCTATTTCCAAACCAATATTTTCCTATATCCTTTCTAAATCTAAACTTATCCAATTTGAATCCATTATTGCGGGTTCTCTCTTGGAGAGATATCCTCAAGACCTTATTTATATCCCCCTTATTAATACCCATCTTCCACTTATATACCTCGATCATGTCTCCCCTCATTCTTCGTCTTACAAGTGAATGTAATTTAAGGGTCTTCAATATTTCTTCATACGGAAGATTTCTAATGCTATGAATTAACTTTGTCATTCGTCGCTGAATGTTTTCTAACGAATTTATATCTATTCTGTAAAATGGAGACCAGAACTGAGCTGCGTAATCTAGGTGAGGCCTTACTAATGATGTATAAAGCTGTAATATAACCTCTGGACTTCTGTTGCTTACACTTCTTGATATAAATCCCAGTAATCTATTTGCTTTATTTCTTACGCTTAGGCATTGCTGACTTGGTTTGAGGTTGCTGCTTAGCATAACCCCCAAATCCTTTTCGCATTCTGTACTGCTGAGTTCAACATTATTAAGCTGGTAGGTGCTAGGGTTATGAACATTCCCGAGCTTTAGAACTTTGCATTTATCTACATTGAACTGCATCTGCCATTTTTCTGACCAGGAATTGAGTTTGTCTAAATCCTCCTGAAGTTCACTGACATCTACGTCTGAATCGATTATCCTACCTATCTTCGTGTATTCAGCGAATTTGCTCATATCACTAGAAATTCCCTCGTCAAGGTCATTGATATATATTATAAATAACAATGGGCCTAAGACTGATCCCTGTGGAACGTCACTTGTTACAGATCCCCACTCCGATTTAACCCCATTTATGCACACCCTCTGCTTCCTATTGGTGAGCCATGACTCGATCCATGAAAACACTTTTCCCCCAATGCCGTAACATAAGAACATAAGAATGGAGGAACACTGCAGAAGGCCTACTGGCCCATACAAGGCAGGTCCTTATCAAAACCACCACTACCTAAAAATTTATTCCCGTACTCACGACACAAATCAAACCCAGCCCCTCCCACTCATATATTTGTCCAATCTCTTTTTAAAGCCACCCAAGGTCCTAGCCTCTATCACCCTACTCGGAAGATTGTTCCACGCATCTACAACTCTGTTCGAAAACCAGTACTTGCCTATGTCCTTTCTAAATCTAAATTTATCCAATTTAAATCCGTTATTTCTCGTTCTTACTTGGTTCGATATCCTCAGTATTTTATTAATATCTCCTTTGTTTATGCCCATCATCCACTTGTACACCTCGATGATATCTCCTCATTCTACGTCTCTCCAGAGAGTGGAGATTCAATGCTCTAAGTCTATCTTCATACGGGAGATTTCTTATACTGTAAATCATTTTAGTCATTCTTCTTTGTATGTTCTCCAATGAATCTATATCCATCCTGTAGTAAGGAGACCAAAACTGAGCTGCATAATCCAAATGAGGTCTCACTAGTGATGTATAGAGCTGTAAAATAACTTTTGGACTTCTGTTGCTTATACTTCTTGAAATAAATCCTAGTAATCTGTTAGCCTTATTGGCACACTTAGGCACTGTTGTCTTGGCTTTAGATTTCTGCTTACCATGACTCCCAAGTCTTTTTCACATTCTGTATGATCAAGCTCAACTTCACCTAGTTTATAAATTCGAGGGATATTTTCATTACCAACGACTAGCACCTTACACTTATCCACATTGAACTTCATCTGCCACTTTTCAGACCAAGACATTAATTTATCCAAATCCTCCTGGAGTTCATTGGTATCCTCCTCAGAATGAATTATACGGCCTATTTTTGTATCATCAGCAAATTTACTCATGTCACTTGCAATTCCTTCATCAAGGTCATTTATGTAAATTATGAACAACAATGGGTCCAAAACTGATCCTTGTGGAACGCCACTGGTGACAAATCCCCATTCAGATTTGACCCCATTAATGGAAACTCTCTGCTTTCTATTGGTAAGCCATGCCTCTATCCATGCTAGAACTTTACCTCCTATACCATGAGCTGCCACCTTTCTTAAGAGTCTCTTATGAGGTACTCTATCGAAGGCCTTACTGAAATCCAAGTAAACTATATCATATTTTTATCACTGTCTACTGCCTCAAATGTTTTATTGAAAAACGTCAGTAAATTTGTCAGGCAGGAACGACCTCTCGTAAACCCATGCTGAGATTCATTAATCAAATTATGTTCTTCAAGGTGACTTCTGATAATATCAGCTATAATTGATTCTAATAATTTGCCTACTATAGACGTGAGGCTTATTGGACGGTAATTTGATGGACTGGACTTATCCCCTGATTTGAATATAGGAACTACATTAGCTATCTTCCACATCTCTGGCACAACACCAGTTAGGATGGACGTGTTAAACACATTCGTTAATGGCTGACTAAGTTCCATCTTGCATTCTTTAAGTACCCTGGAAAACAACTCGTCGGGTCCTGGGGACTTATTTTGCTTCAGTTTATCTATCTGTTTGATAACCATATCCTCGTGACAGTAATATTAGTTAATTTGAATTCTTCAGGAACTGAATAATTGTTAATTTCTGGAATCTCATTTACGTCTTCTTGTGTAAAGACTGACAAAAATAGTCATTAAATAGAGAACACATTTCCAGTTCGTTATCCGTCAGCTGTCCATTCCCAATTTTCAGAGGTCCTACCTTTTCCCTCACCTTCGTCCTGTACACTTGAAAGAACCCTTTTGGATTAGTCTTTGATTCATTAGCAACCTTAATCTCATAGTCACGTTTAGCCTTTTTAATCCCCTTTTTACTCTCTTTTCAACTGAACATATTGGTCAATAAGGTTAACATCTCCTCTTTTGATGCGCCTATAAATTCCTCTTTTCTCCCTAATAGATGTTTTAGCCTCCTGTTAATCCATTTGGGATCGTTATTATTTGACCTAAATTCTCTCTGGGGAATAAACATACTCTGTGCACGTTGTACATTATTAAGAAAAAACTTCCCTCTCAATCACTCTGACGAAGACGCTAAACTTCCCCAATCTCTTTCAGAACAGACGTTCCAGGGCCTCTCAATCCCTTTCTGTTGAGTCGACGCCAGATGGTTTAGACTTTTGAGCGTCTACTTTTGCCAGGGGGAGGACTCAACCCCCCCAAACCGTCTTCCGTCACTTCCCCAGAGGTATTGAGGGCAACACTGGAACGTCTGTTCTGAAAGACAGGGTCGCGTGCTCTTCTCTGTCAGAGGGATTGAGAGGGACGCTAATTTCTACTTGCCAGAGGGATAGAGGCAATGCTAAGCTTTCCACTCTGAGGGGATTGAGAGGAGTGAGCTGAGGTCTATTTCCGCGAGTAGAAAAGTAGAGTAGCGTCACTGTGCACTGTAAATAGAGAGAGGCGTCGCAGGCTTCGTCACAAATCGAAAAGAATCTTGACAGCAGAAAATGGGGTGGCTCTTATATACTGGCCTCAGGTGCTAAGTAGAAATAGGAGCAGGCCTGTTGGCGGGCCCCTTCACAATCAATCCACTAACAGAATATTTACCCAACTGAATTTTCAATTCATTTCACAATCACCCCATCCAACCCTCTCACTCATGCATTTATTCAACCAAAAAGAAACTACACAAAAGTTTCAGCCAGCAGGCTGTTCCACTCATCGAAACCATTGAGTTAACATATCATAAGAAAAGAGAAACCCCAGCAGGCCTGTTGGCCCACATAGGGGCACGTCCTTTCCAATCCATCCCACTAACAAAAAAATTGACAAACCTAATTTTCTTCACCAAGAAATAAGCTTTGATGATTCTATTAATTCATGTGCAAGTCCCACTCAAATCCAACCCCTCTCACCATGTATTTATCCAACCAAATTTTGGAAACTACCCAAGGCCCTTTTCTTCAATAACCCTACTAGGCAGACTGTTCAATTTTATCAACTACCCTATTTCCAAACCAATAAGAAAGGAGGAAACGGAATAGGCCTGCTGGCCCATTAAAAGGCACGTCCTTAACAAATCCAACCCCACTGACAGAATAAATGCTACCAACCCAAGGCTTTAATAATTCTATTTACCATGCAAACGTTGGGCCCCTTCCAACCCCAGGGATGCGTTCCTTCAATCACTCGACAGAGAAGATGCTGCGGCCTGTAATCCCTCTTCAGAACAGACGTTCCAGAGTTGCCTCTCAATACCTCTATTAGAGTCGACGCCAGATGGATTTAGACGTTTGAGCGTCTACTTTGCCAGAGGGATTTAGACGCTCAAGCGTCCTAAATCTGTCTTGCGTCGACTCTACCAGAGGTATTGAGGCAACACTGGAACGTCTGTTCTGAGAGGACGAGGCAACCGCTGTAGCGTCTTCTGTCAGAGGGATTGAGAAACGCTGAGTGTCTACTACGAGGGATTGAGAGGCAACACTGAAGCATCTACTTCCAGAGGGATTGAGAGGCAATGGTGACAGCGTCTACTCTGCCAGAGTAAAGTGAAAGTAGCGTCACTGTGCACTGTAAATACGAGAGAGGCGTCGCAGGCTTCGTCACAAATCGTAAAGAATCTTGACAGCAGAGACATAAAGGGTGGCTCTTATATACTGGCCTCAGGTGCTAAGTAGGAACATAGGAGCAGGCCTGTTGGCAGGCCCTTCACAATCAGTCCACTAACAGAATATTTACCAACTGAATTTTCAATTCATTTCACAATCACACGCAAATCCAAACCCTCTCACTCATCATTTATTCAACCTAAATTTGAAACTACACAAAGTTTCAGCGTCAGGCAGGCTGTTCCACTCATCGAAACCATTAGGAGTTAACATATCAAGAAAGAGGAACACTGCAGGCCTGTTGGCCCATATAGAGCACGTGTCCTTCACAATCCATCCCACTAACAAAATAATTGACAAACCTAATTTTCAGTTCTACCCAAGAAATAGCTTTGATGATTCTATTAATTCATGTGCAAGTCCACTCAAATCCAACCCCTCTCACTCATGTATTTATCCAACTCAAATTTGAAACTACCCAAGGTCCTTTCTTCAATAACCCTACTAGTGCAGACTGTTCACTCATCAACTACCCTATTTCCAAACCAATAAGAAAGGAGGAACACTGCAATAGGCCTTGGCCCATTCCAAGGCACGTCCTTAACAAATCCAACCCACTGACAGAATAAATGCTACCCTAAGCATTAGGCTTTAATAATTCATTTACTCATGCACAAGACGCTTCAGCATTGCCTTCAATCCTCTGGCAGAGAGACGCAGGTTCCCTCTCAATCACTTGACAGAGAAGAGAAGCATGCCTCCAATCCCTCTTTCAGAACAGACGTTCCAGAGTTGCTCTCAATACCTCTGCTTAGAGTCGACGCCAGATGGATTTAGACGTTTGAGCGTCTACTTTCAGAGGGATTTAGATCGCTCAAGCCGTCAAATCTGTCTTGCGTCGACTCTACCAGAGGTATTGAGAGGCAACACTGGAACGTCTGTTCTGAAAGAGGGATTGTGAGCAACGCTGTAGCGTCTTCTCTGTCAGAGGGATTGAGAGGGAACGCTGAAGATTACAATGGACTTAGAGACACTATCATCTGTGGACTGGGGTAATGAAGATAGCTATCAATGAGTTTTCGAACACTATACATGCTGCCCAGATAACATTTATCCTGCATAAGAAATTAGATGGATGAAATGACCCAAAATGGATGAATAATAGGCTCAAATATCTTTTAGGCAGAAGAAAGGAGTTTATGGGTATCAAAAGGCGTGAGGTCTTATGAGTCAGTATATTGACATTAGAGGGACTGTTGCAAAGGGATAAAAACAAACGAGACTACGAAATTAAAGTTGTGGATTCAAAAACTAACCCAAAAAGTTTTTCAGGTGTATAGAACAAAGGTTTAGAGATAAGATAGGTCCCTATAAATAATTATGGGTATCTTATGACAAAGAGAATGAAATGTGCTCTATTTTTAATAGGTATTTTCTCTCGGTTTCACTCAGGAAGACATTAATAATAT
>WNWK01035992.1:0-19432 GCA_009830355.1 Cherax destructor | reverse complement strand
TGGAATAGGAGAAACTGAAGGGAAAGTTTTTTTGAGGATAGTAGGTCAGGTTGGGGTTTGGGGAGGGAAAATTTTCCCCCGGAAAAGGGGCGACGGGGATTTTAATGTCACCAGGGTTTTTTAATATTTTATAGAGGGGGGAAAAGAATAAATGCTGGGGTTTGGGAAGGGGGGGAAAAATTGGGGGGGAACCCAAGTTAAAAGGGGAGGAAAGTTTTTTTCTGATATATTGTTTAAAGGGGAGATTCTAAAAAAAATTTAAAAAAAGGTTAGGGGAAAGAGTTTGGGGGGGGAAAAGGGGAAAAAAAAAAAGTGAACAAAGAAAGAGTAAGGTGATGGGGGTATCAAAAATTTAGAAAAAAAAAAATTTGGGGATATCTTTTTGGGGAGAGGGGATTATGGAAAAGTAAATTTTTTCAGTTTTTTGGGAGTTGACTTTCAGGGGAGGGGTTTTATGAAGGATGGGGGTTAACCATTGATATTTGTTACCATGATGTAAGTAAAGGTTTACTCCTATAACCAAACATTTCCGCCCCACTCCCTTACCAAATTTCCCCCAACTGACTTTCTGCCTCCCAAAAATTTTTTGCACCCTTTTTACATTCCCAAAATTCATTAACATCAAAGAATCCCTTTCCTTATCTGTTTTTTTCTCAAAATAATATTTACCCAAAAAAAACCCCTACCCCACAATACACCCAAAAATCACTAACTTTCACTTAATAAATTCAAAACTTTTAATCTGATCTCCCCAAAAAAATTTTTTCCCCGAAGCCTTTCCTCCACCTGGCTTTTCCCTTTGTTACTGTCCCCAGTACTGCTTTTTTTTTAATGATTTTTGCTCTAATCCCCCCTTTAAAAAAACCCCTGATACCATGGGTCTTTTTTTTAATAAAGTATTTTTTTTTACAATTTTTCAAAATTGTATTTTTGATGTGTTTATAAAATTTCCCAAAAATCAATTGTTAAAAATATGAGATTTAATTATTTTGTTTTCTTTTTTTGAGCGAGAAAATGCGGGAAATGATAAAACCATTATACAGAAAATTTTTTGTACACTGCCCCCTTTGGCAGTCTTCATTTTTCATCCAAACAAGACAAAAAGTCACTATGGTTCAGTAGTATGGTATTTTTGGGGGTTTTCCTTTCCCAACAGGACTGAATTTTGGGTTTTCGGATTACGGAAACCTAATATTCTTCCAACGGGAAAGTCATTTTTGGTTAAAAGTTCAAAGTTTTTTTTTATTTTTAAAAGAACTTTAAAACTTCAACAGTTTCAAAACATAATTATGTACCCCAAAAATATATGTTACAGTTTTTAAAAAAGCCCTTCATAATGAGATAATCTTTAATGACAAAAAAACCCGCCAAACCCAACAAAAAAAAAAAAATTTTCCCCAAAAAATTTCCCCAATTTTCCGGGAGACCTAATTTAGTGAAAAAAAAAATTTTTACAAAACATCTTAGAGCCCCGGGACACGTCTCCTGCCCAAGGCCCCAATTTTTACCCCCTTTTGGCCGACACGTCTCCGTCGGGGCTCGGGAGGGGGGCCGACACTCCCTGTCAGAGCATCAGAGCCGGGGGCCCGTCTCCGTCAGAGCATCTTAGACCCTGGCCAACAGCCCTGTCAGAGCATCTTAGAGCCGGCCCGAACGTCCCCCGCCAGAGCATCTTAGACCTGGCCGACACGTCCCTGTCGGGGGCCCCAACCCCCTTAGACCCTTTGGGGGCGAACTCCCCGTCAGGCACCCAGAGCCGGGCCCGACCGCCTCCGTCAGAGCATCTTAGACCCGGGGCCGACACGTCCCCTGTCAGGATCTTAGATTTAAACCCGTCTCCGGGGGGAGATTTTGGCCCCGGGCCCCGCAGGTTTTCCCGGGGCCCCGGAGCTTTTTTAGAGCCTGGCCGACTCTCCTGTCAGAGCATCTTAGAGCCTGGCCCCCGCCCTGTCAGAGCATCTTAGAGCCGGCCGACATCCCTGTCAAGCATCTTAGACCCTGGCCGACACGTCTCCTGTCAGAGCATCTTAGACCCTTTCCAAACGTCTCCTGTCAGAGCATCTTAAAAACCCCGAACGTCTCCTGTCGAGCATCTTAGAGCCTGGCGACACGTCCCCGTCAGAGATCTTAGAGCCTGGTAACCCGTCTCCTGTCAAAATTTTAGAGCCGGGCCAACGTCTCCTTCAGAGCATTTTAGACCCCGGGCCGCCCGTCCCCTGTCAGACATCTTAGACCCGGGCCGACACGTCTCCGTCAGAGCATCTTGAGCCGGCCCACCGCCCCTGTCAGAGACAGAGCCTGGCCCGACACGTCTCCTGTCAGACATCTTGGGGGCCGACACGTCCCCCTGTCAGGCATCTTGACCCTGGCCAACTTTTTCCCCTGTCAGACATCTTAGAGCCGGGCCAAACGTCCCTGTCAGAGCATCTTAGAGCCTGGCCGACACGTCCCCTGTCAGACATCTTAGGGGCCGGGCCGAACGTCTTTCGAGCATTTTAGGGGCCTGGCCAACACGTCTCCGAATGTATCAGATAAACCCCCATTAATAAATATCATCTGATGTATAAAGAGTTTGGGTGGAAAATCGGGGGCCATTTGTTTTATAAAGAAACATCAAAAAGGGGAAACTCCCAAACCCCTTAATGGTTAAGTTGCAAAAGAATCAATGAAAAAAATGAGTGTAGAAAATATAAATCTGCAAATAGAGTTGAGTTGAGTCAGCTGCAGGAGGAAGTTGTAAGTGCAATAACTACTGTGAATCTAAACATTAATTAGGAAGCACAACAATTACGAAATGTTAATTAACACTTATAAAACTTATGCGAAATATAAATAATACAATAGGAAAAGGAAATAAAGTTTATCCTATCAGGGTAATACAAGTATTATTATAAATAATTATGAAATAAAATTAATACAAATATCAACTATAATATTCACTGAATATATTTTATATTTAATATATGAAATATATTCATGCATTTCAGATTAATATGAACATATTGATATTATTTGTTTTGTTATTGCTAAAGTAAACTACAATTTTTTTTAACTTAAACGCAAAATCCAAACACAACGTCATATATGTGTGAGCTGCTTGTCTCAGCTTACAAAGCTGTGCTTGTCTCAGCTTACAAAGCTGTACTTGTCTCAGCTTACAAAGCTGTGCTTGTTGTAGACAAACACCTGAAAGTTACACACAAAAAATTCACTTCCTTTCACTAGTTTATGGATTTGCTCCTCTTCAAGGGGAACTCCTTGGCGCGGTGAAGAGGCTCTTGGTCTGAGAAATTAGACCTTTTGGTCTCCTTCCTCAGACCGAACCTAATTAGCCCACAGTCCCCCATCCCTATCCCATCTTTCCCATCCTCCCTTTTTTCCCTTTCCTCCTCCTCCTCCCCACTCCTCCCTTATTCCCTTCCTATTTTTAGTCTTTGGGATTCTTCCCACAGGCACTCTAGTTCCTAGGTAGGGGGAAGGGTACCGGGGTCCATCCCATTTCGTTGAGGTCCTTGGCGGTGATGTAGTTTGCCGTGGAATCTGGATCACCTGGAGGTGTCCCAATCCCTCTCCGGTCTCCCGGGGGGTGGCTTTGGGTGTTTTTCGGGTAACGGGTGTATCTCTGGAGGCTGCCTGTCAGATTCCTGGGGGTGGTGGCCGAAGGAGGTATGCTTTGTGGCGGGTGTCCGTCCACCCTCTCTTTTGGCCACCGAGGTGGCTCGGTAGATGTTAGGTTGCTATCCCGGATTGCTGGTTTACTGGCATGAAGGGTAGGGTATGGCACGGATTCCATGCCACATCTGTACTACTTGGGGTGCTGAGGTCCTTTTCTTCGCGAAGGGGAATTTTTGGCCCCTTTTTTGCCTCCTAGGAGCTATTCCTTCACGTTCCCTCTTTTTTTTTTCTTTTTTATTTTATCTAAAAAACAACAAGAAAGAAGAGACCTAACCATGGAGTTCCGAATCCACAAACCTGCTCCCCTGGGCCTGTTCCTGATACCGCATCCTGTTCTGACCCTGCCTCGTTATTTGACCCCTCTTTGGACATTTCTAATGCCCCTGTACCTCTTGCTGTTGCCGTTTCGTCACCCGCTTCAGGTACCGAGGTTCCGACTGACTCCTTTGATACGTCTGACCTCCACTCTTCTTTGACTATGCTTCCGGCTTCTCCCTCAACGGTGGGCAATTTTCGAATTGCCCACCCGTCCCACGTCGGACCAACTCCGGTCCCACACATAAACGCCCAAGACCATGGTACTTCTTCGCTTCTTCGCTTTCTTTTCATTCTACTCAGAAAAGACCGGCACGTCACGCACTCCCTTTCCACGCTGTTTCAAATTACACAATGGACTAAGTTTTTTACTCTACGACCGACTTCCTCTACTGCCTACCTTTCCGACCATAGTATTAGCAAGGCGCTCCTACGCCATGTTGGTAGAGATTTATCCTATCATCATCACTGTCCAGAATGCTACCCAAGCTCACGATCTTTCTATCCTTACAGCTTTCGATACTATTCCTGTAACTATTGAAAAACATCATTCCCTCAATTCTTGTAGTGGTACTGTCATTCTGCCCCATACCATTGTCCAACGGAATTTCCAGACATATGGGAATGACATTCTGGAACAGCTAGAACTCCAAGACCCCCCAATCCTCTAAGAAGACACTTATGTCCTTCCTGCCTGCAGGCGGAGTCGATACCCTTGCAATGTAGCTGCTTAACTTTTGACTGCCGTGAACTTCCGTCCTCTGTATATATTGCAGGACACCGTTTACAAGTTCGAAAGGTGATCCCTACATTGCAACAGTGTAGAAATTGCTGGCGTTTTGGTCATCCAGCAAAATATTGCAGGTCCATGGCTGAATGCCCAGTCTGTGGTGCCGACGACCATTCCAATACGTCTTGTATTCTACCTCCCTCTTACCTTAATTGTCATGAGGCTCACCCATCAAACTCTCGCCGTTGCCAAGTTTACTTAAATGAGTGAGAAATCCGTTGTCTCAAAGAGGCAGAAGGCCTCCCATATGCTATGGCAGTCTCTCACCTACGCCTACAAGGTATTTCTTATTCTCGAGTTACTAAACGTTCCCCCTTCTCTGGGGTCCCAACTTCTGCAGCCTTCTCTGTGGTCACCCCTTCCTCAGTCACCCCTGTCTCTAATTCTTTTGCTGTTCTGGACTGAGAAGTCCCTACCTTGGCACCTCATTCTGTTCTCACCTCTTCCTCTTCTCACTCACAAGTTTCTGTATCTACAAGACCTCGTACAACACCTACTCCCCATCGCCCCTCTCCTTCTCCGAAGTCCAAAACATCTCCATTGTTCAAATCTTCTTTCACCCCTCCTTCTCTTCTGCAACCTGCACATTTTTCCTTCCCAGTCTCTGTACCCGGTTCTTCACCTCTAACTGTCTCTGTTATGAGGTTGGAGGTTCATCATTATCCTCGTACAGTACCTTCTTCCCTTGTCCCCCTGCCAAGTTTCATCCGCTTCTGCCCCCTCTCAGGTCGCTTCGTCTCCTGTCCCCTCCCAAGCTTCTCTAGTTCCCTCTACCCTTTCCTCCCCCCCTACTTTGGAACAGTCCATCGTACCCCCGATCTTTACTCACCCTCCTTCTTCCATCTCCAATATTGTACCACATACAACGTCCTCCTGGACTTGCATGATAGCAGTCATTTTCCAATCATCCTTACTTCTCCTTCGTAGTCGCCACCTCCTCGAAGCCCACGCTGGCATTTTGACCGAAGCTCTTTCTTCGTCCTTCATTGATGAGCTTTTACACCTCTTCTCAACCTCAGTCTTAACCACAGCTTCACATTCTATACCCCAAAAATCGGGCAGGCATTTTCAGAAGTGCGTGCCTTGGTGGTCTCCTGCTTGAGCTCGGGCAGTATGTTTGAAACGCGCTGCGTGGGGCAAGTGCCGGTACATTAGAACCTCAGAGAGACTCCTTGATTTTAAGCAGAAGCGAGCGGTCGCTCTTCGTGTCATCCGTGACGCTAAACGCACCTGATGGCGGGATTATGTTTCTACCATCACCTCTGCTTCCTCTATGAGTGCAGTCTGGAAAAAAAGTACGGAAACTGAGTGGTAAATATTATCCCGACCCAGCTCCTGTTCTTCGGGTTGCCGGTGTTGATATCGCAAACCCTATTGACGTTGCCACCGAAAATGGTAATCATCTTATCCGTATCTCTATGGGGCTTCTTTTATGCCGCTCGTTTCGTTCCTCAAAGTCTGCCAGAGAGTTAGAGCCCTTAACATTTTCTACTGTCAGAGAAGAATCTTATAATGTGCCTTTTACACTTCTGGAACTGGAGGCAACACTCTCAGCTTGCCGATCATCGGCAGCTGAGCCAGACGGCATTCATATTCGTATGCTACAGCATTTACATCCCTCAGCCCTTGCAGTCCTCTTACGACTTTTTAATCTTATTTGGTCACAAGGGCTTCTTCCCCAGCTGTGGAAATCTGCCATTGTTCTCACTTTCCGCAAACCGGGTACTAAGGGACACGATACTTCCCACTATCGTCAAATTGCAGTTTGCAAGGTGATGGAACGTCTGGTAAATCGACGTTTGATGAGGTATTTAGAGACACAAAAGTTTCTCCACTAGTCAATATGGCTTTCGTAAGGGCCGTTCTACCATCGACCCTTTACTACGCTTAGATACGTATGTCCGTAATGCCTTTGCCAATAACTACTGTTATCGCCATCTTTTTTGACCTTGAGAAGGCATATGACACTACTTGGAGGTATAATATCTTGGCCCAGGCCCACTCCTTAGGCCTCTGAGGCAATCTACCAAACACGGAAAGCCATTTCCGTGATTGGGTTAATAATATGCTTTCCCCGGACTTTGTAGAAGGTGAAGGTGTCCCCCAGGTATGTGTTCTGAGCACAACACTTTTTCTCCTTGCTATAAATGATCTGGCGTCTATTCTTCCCTCTAAAATTTAGTCATCGCTTTATGTTGATGACTTCGCTATAACTTGTGCAGACGCTGACTGTCACATCATTGCAGTTTCTCTCCAGCGTGCGGTCAGCCGTGTTTCCAATTGGGCCACCAATCATGGGTTTAAATTTTCTAATACTTAAACTCACCAAATTACTTTCACTAGACGTTCTGTCGTCTCTGATCATCCTTTGTACCTATATGACTCGCGTATCTCAGAACGTGATACGGTCAGGTTTCTAGGCCTTCTGTTTGTTATCCTGCAAACCTCATATTACCTCTCTGAAGGCAACTTGTCATAGCTGGCTGAACCTCCTTAAAATGCTCATCTTTCTTGGGGGGCTGATCGTAGAACTCTCCTTCGACTACATTCATCCCTAATTTTATCGAAACTCGTGAAGTTTGCCAAACATGGGTTAAAGCCAGGGAAGTTTTCAGCGCCCTGGGCCTCCATCCATTGCATTGACTTGAAAAAAAGAGCGAAACGTTTTCACAATAAAATCTTTTCTGCACATGTGACCTTCCTTCAACATTATGGACAGTGGGATTTGTGTCGACGTCGAGCACAACGCTGATCTCACCTTCACAAACACTGAAGGTTTTGTTTACTCCTTGCATTTGGTAACACTGAGGCCAGAGACAAGTGAACTGTGACTTGGATTTTCAGACCTAAATTCTAGGACCTGGGACCTGGGAATTAAATCCTTGGATCTGAGACGTGTAGTTAAGAATATGTCAGTGTACATGTTTAAAAAACCAATCTCTTGAGAATGCAAGTGAATTTGTTAAGCAAGGGTACATGGGAGAGAGAGAGAGAGAGAGAGAGAGAGAGAGAGAGAGAGAGAGAGAGAGAGAGAGAGAGAGAGAGAGAGAGAGAGAGAGAGAGAGAGAGAGAGAGAGAGAGAGAGAGAGAGAGGAGAGGGGAGAGAGAGAGGAGAGAGAGAGAGAGAGAGAGAGAGAGAGAGAGAGAGAGAGAGAGAGAGAGAGAGAGAGATTGTGGTAACACTGCTAATGCTCAATATTTATGGATATGGGAATGATTGCTTCTTCTGGATGAGTGGATGGGTTATTCCCCAAGGATGTTTGAAGTGAAAATAACAGCAGTGGTAGAGAGCAGTAGAAACAGCAGTGGTGGCAAAGTCCTCTCAGTGGTGCTGACAGTGACAATAACAAACAGTGGTAAACACATCACTGGTAGCACAGTGCTCTCAGAGGTGCTGACAGTGACAATAACAGTGGTAGTACAGTGCTCTAAGTGGTGCTGACAGTGACAATAACCAACAGTGGAAAAGACATCACTGGTAACAGTGTTCTCTGTGTAGATGGAAGATAGTCAAACCTGGGTTGTAAGATCCGTAGTGTTTTACATAAATTTATTCATTTTCATAACAGAGGCCTACCTAATGTCACTTTAACGCTGATTCTAAAAATAATATCACTTTTACTCCATAACGTAATTATAATTAACAGGTTAATATTATTTTTGTATTGCTCTTGTATAATCTTTACTGACTTTGCTTTTATAATCTTTACCCTGTGAATGGGTATGAAGTGCGTAATGTAACTGTCCATTTAAATGTCTGGTCGGAAAATATTTTTTTACACACACACACACACACACACACATATTATTAGAAGTACTAGTGTTATTATTATTATTATTAGTAGTAGTAGTAGTATTGATATTATTATTAGTAGTAGTATTATTAGTAGTAGTAGTATTGTTATTATTAGTATTATTATTATTATTATTATTAGTAGTAGTAGTAGTAGTAGTAGTAGTATTAGTATATTATTAGTATTATTGATACATAGCAGTGAGTAGGTTTATTTCTGGGCCCTCAACACTTAACTGCTACAACAAACACGAACACACACACAAAAAAAAAATGGTAGGGACTCGAAAGACCCAGGGATCAGAGGAGAATGGTTCTGGTAAGGAAGAATGGATGGAAGAGCAGTGCAAAAGGATGGAACAAGAGTGAGAGAGAAAACTAGGAGAGCTTTCTGAAAAAAATGGAGAGAGAGTTTTCTGTGAAACTGGAAAAGAGGTTGGAGGAGGAGAAGAAGACTTGGGAATCACAAGTCGAAGCTGCAGTAGCCAGGATAGGAGTCCTAGAATATGAGGTAAACAGGCTGAAGCGGTTTACAGGGGTACTGACCAGAGAGGACAGAGCATCTGAAGCTGGTACACCCCTACTGAACGATGGGCCCAATGCGAAGGTAGGAGATATAAGTTACGCTAAGGCCCTATCAACCTGCCAAGCAGGGCCAAGGAGTGAAGGGGAAGAGCAGCTGGGTGCAGGTGGAGAGGGGGATAGGTCAAATGCAGAGACACGACCATGCCAACCATGAGCTACAGGAAAAAATCAGGGAGAAAATGGTCATGTACAGACAGGAACCAGAGTCACAGAGGAAAGGCAATGGGAGGAGGAGAGGGCAAAGTCAGTGTTTATTCATGGGCTCCAGGAGAGCGAGGGAAGGACACACACTGAAAGACGGCAGGCAGAAAGAAAGGAGATTGAGAACATCATCACAGAAATAGGTGAAGAGGAAAGGTTCGAGATTGTAAATTTTCAGAGAATAGGGGAGTACGTGAAGGGAAGAAAACGACCAGTCAAGCTGATTTTCAGGACAGAAACAGTGTGAAACAGGATTCTCCAAGAGAAACCACGGTTGAAGGAATCGGCAGAATACAAGAGGGTGTTCCTAGACCAAGACTGAACAAAAACAGAACGACAACAACTGAGGGAGAGGACACAAAAGCGAAAGAAGCTAGGAGTAGAGACAAGGACAGAATCAGCAGAGGACAACCAGATCAGGGCAGAGCAACAAGAGCAAGCACACACAGAACCATACCCAGAACCCCACAACCAATCACGCTATTCCAACACAAACCACAATCCCCAACCCAACACTGCGCTATAGAACCCTGCAGTACACTGCCAGGTCCTCCACCCCCACAGACCCTCCAAAACAGAGTGTTGGAGAGGAAACTGAAGGTATGGTACACCAACGCTGACGGAATAACAAATAAGTGGGAGGAGTGGCACGAAAGAGTCAAAGAGGCATCACCGGACATCATAGCTCTCACAGAAACCAAGCTCACAGGAATGATAACAGATGCCATTTTTCCAACGGGATATCAGATCCTGAGGAAGGACAGATGGAACAGAGGAGTGGAGGAGTGGCATTGCTGATCAAAAACCGATGGGATTTTGATGAGCTGGAGAGAAGAGACAGAGGAGAAGCAAGAGATTTCATAGTAGGAACGCACCAGTCTGGAGGTTCCAAGGTGGTAATTGCAGTGATGTATAACCCACCACAGAACAGCAGGAGGCCAAGGCAAGAGTATGATGAGAGTAATAGAGCGATGGTTGAAACATTGGCTGAAGTGGAGAGAAGGGCTATGCGAGCAGGGCGAAGCTACTGATCATGGGTGACTTCAACCACAAGGAAATCGATTGGGAGAACTTGGAAACACATGGGGGCCAGGACACGTGGAGGGCTAAGATGATGGAAGTGGTAATGGAAAACGTCATATACCAACACGTAAGGGACACAACCAGAGAGAGAGGAGAGGATGAACCACTGAGAATGGACTTAATATTCACCTTGAGAAGTGCAGATATTGATTACATCACATATGATAGGCCCCTTGGGGCCAGTGATCATGTGGTTTTAAGCTTCGAATACACAGTAGAGTTACAAGTGGAGGGGGAAGCAGGAAGGGCTGGACGAATGAAGCCAAACTACAAGAAAGGGAATTATGTGGGCATGAAGAACTTCCTGAACAGGGTTCAGTGTTACAGAGAACTGGCAGGGAAGTCAGTAAACGAGATGATGGAATATGTGACAACAATATGCAAAGAAGCTGAGGAGAGGTTTGTACCCAAGGGTAACAGGAATAAAGAAAACTACAGGATGAGCACGTGGTTCACCCAAAGGTGCAGGGAGGCCAAAACCAAGTGTGCTAGAGAATGGAAGAAGTATAGAAGGCAAAGGACCCAGGAGAATAAGAAGAGCAGTCGTAGAGCCAGAAATGAATATGCACAGGTAAGAAGAGAGGCCCAATGACAATATGAAAATGACATAGCAGCGAAAGCCAAATCTGACCCAAAGCTGTTGTACAACCACATCAGGAGGAAAACAACAGTCAAGGACCAGGTGATAAAGCTAAGGAAGGAAGGAGGAGAGATCACAAGAAACGACCGCGAAGTATGTGAGGAACTCAACATGAGATTCAAAGAAGTGTTCACAGAGGAGACAGAAGGGACTCCAGAAGGACGGAGAGGTGGGGTACACCACCAAGTGCTGGACACAATACATGCAACCGAGAAAGAAGTGAAGAGGCTGCTGATTGAGCTAGATAAGTCAAAGGCGATGGGGCCGGACAACATCTCTCCATGGGTCCCGAGAGAGGGAGCAGAGGCGCTATGTGTACCCCTAACAACAATATTCAACACATCGAAACAGGAAGATTACCTGAGGTATGGAAGACAGCAAATGTAGTCCCAATTTTTAAAAAAGGAGACAGACATGAAGCACTAAACTACAGACCAGTGTTACTGACATGTATATTATGCAAAGTCATGGAGAAGATTATCAGGAGAAGAGTGGTAGAACACCTAGAAAGGAATGAGCTTATCAACGACGGCCAACATGGTTTCAAGGACGGGAAATCCTGTGTCACAAACCTACTGGAGTTTAATGACAGGGTGACAACAGTATGACAAGAGAGAAATGGGTGGTAGATTGCATTTTCTTGACCCGTAAGAAGGCGTTTGACACAGTTCCACACAAGAGATTAGTGAAAAAGCTGGAGAACCAGGCAGGGATAACAGGGAAGGCACTACAATGGATCAAGGAATACCTGTCAGGAAGACAGCAGAGAGTCATGGTACGTGGCGAGGTGTCAGAGTGGGCGCCTGTGACGAGTGGGGTTCCACAGGGGCCAGTCCTTGGATCGGTGCTGTTTCTGGTATTTGTGAACGACATGACGGAAGGAATAGACTCCGAAGTGTCCCTGTTTGCAGATGATGTGAAGTTGATGAAAATAATTCAATCGGAAGAGAACCAGGCAGAACTACAAAGGGATCTGGACAGGCTGCAGGACTGGTCCAGGAATTGGCTCCAGGAGTTCAACTCCACCAAGTACAAAGACATGATGATTGGGAAAGGGCAAAGCAGACCGCAGACGGAGTACAGACTAGGGGGCCAGAGACTACAAACCTCACTCAAGGAAAAAGATCTTTGGGTGAGTATAACACCAGGCACATCTCCTGAGGCGCACATCAATCAAATAACATGTGCAGCATATGGGCGCCTAGAAAACCTAAGAACAGCATTCCGACATCTTAAGAAGGAATCGTTCAGGACCCTGTACACTGTGTACGTTAGGCCCATATTGGAGTATGCAGCACCAGTTTGGAACCCACACCTAGCCAAGCACTAAATTAAAGAAACTAGAGAAAGTGCAAAGGTTTGCAACAAGACTAGTCCCGGAGCTAAGGGGTATGTCCTACGAGGAGAGGTTAAGGGAAATCGACCTGACGACACTGGAGGACAGGAGAGATAGGGGGGACATGATAACAATTATATAAGATACTGAGAGGAATTGACAAGGTTGACAGAGATAGAATGTTCCAGAGATGGGACACAGCAACAAGGAGACACAGTTGGAAGTTGAAGACTCAGATGAATCACAGGGATGTTAGGGAGTATTTCTTCAGTCACAGAGTGGTCGGGAAGTGGAATGTTTGGGAAGCGATGTAGTGGAGGCAGGATCCATTCATAACTTTAAGAAGAGGAATGATTAAGCTCATGTCACAGGGAGAGTGACCCAGTAGCGGCCAGTGAAGAGGCGGGGCCAGGAGCTATGACTCGACCCCTGCAACCACAACTAGGTGAGTACATCTAGGTAAGTACACACACACACACACACACACACACACACACACACACACACACACATACAATAAAATCCCACTCACTCTGACTATCATGAAGATTGGGAAGGGACAAAGAAGACTGCAGACGGAGTACAGTCTAGGGGGCCAGAGACTACAAACCTCACTCAAGGAAAAAGATATTGGGTGAGTATAACACCAGGCACATCTCCTGAGGCACACATAAACCAAATAACTGCTGCAGCATACGGGCGCCTAGCAAACCTAAGAACAGGATTTCGACATCTTAATAAGGAATCGTTCAGAACCCTGTACACTGTGTACGTTAGGCCCATACTGGAGTATGCAGCACCTATTTGGAACCCACACCTAGCCAAGCACATGAAGAAACTAGAGAAAGTGCAAATGTTTGCAACAAGACTAGTCCCGGAGCTAAGGAGTATGTCCTACGAGGAGAGGTTAAGGGAAATCGACCTGACGACACTGGAGGACAGGAGAGAAAGGGGGGACATAATAACGACATATAAAATACTGAGAGGAATTGACAAGGTGGACAGTGACAGGATGTCACGATGCCAAGTTCATCAAGAAAGAGAACAGGATGAGATGATATTTTTATGCAGATGTCATTAATGCAAGAAACAACATTGCACAAAACCAGGGGGCTGTTAGATTAGCTACAAGTCATATTACACAGACAGGATGTTTGTTGGGAGGATTTGGTTGTTGGCATCAGTAGTTGTGAGTCCGGAGAGGCCACTGGCTGTGCCTCCAGTCCAACAAGGCTCCAAGGTGGTGAACTATTTTGGTTATCTCTTTCCATTTTCTTTCTTCGTTTCCTACCACTAAAAAATCACTTGAAGTAGAGTTGTTGTAGCTGCCATAACTACAGTTGGAAGTTGAGGACTCAGATGAATCACAGGGATGTTAGGAAGTATTTCTTCAGCCACAGAGTGGTCAGGAAGTGGAATACCTTGGGATGTGATGTAGTGGAGGCAGGATCCATTCATAGCTTCAAGAAGAGGTATGATAAGGCTCATGGCGAAGGGAGAGTGACCCAGTAGCGGCCAGTGAATAGGCAGGGAAAGGAGCTATGAATCGACCCCTGCAATCACCACTAGGTGCGTACAACTAGGTGAGTACACACACCCTCACTCTCTATCACTCTAACCCCTCTCTCTTCTCTCTCTCCGTCTCCCCCTCAACCTTTCTCTTCTCTCTCTCTCTCTCTCTCTCTCTCTCTCCCTCTACTTCTCTCTTCTCTCTCTCTCACTCATTCCCCTCTCCCTTTTGTCTCTCTCTCTCTCTCTCTCCCCTAAAAAAATTGTAAGAACTCGAAGGACCCAGAGATTAGAGGAGAATGGTTCTGGTAAGGAAGAATGGATTGAAGAGCAGTGCAAAAGGATGGAAGAAGAGTGAGAGAGAAAACTAAGAGAGCTTTCTGCAAAAATGGAGAGAGAGCTTTCTGTGAAATAGGAAAAGAGGTTGGAGGAGGAGAAGAAGATTTGTGAGTCTCAAGTCGAAGCTGCAGTAGCCAGAATAAGGGTCCTAGAATATGAGGTAAACAGGCTGAGATGGGTTACTGGGGTACTGACCATAGAAGACACAGCATCTGAAGCTGGTACACCCCTACTGAACGAGGGACCCAACGCGAAGGAAGGAGATATAACTTACGCTAAGACCCTATCAGCCTACCAAGCAGGGCCAAGGAGTGAAGGGGAAGAGCAGCTGGGTGCAGGTGGAGAGGGGGATAGGTCAGATGCAGAGGCACGACCATGCCACCAAGAGCCACAGTAAAAAATCAGGGAGAAAATGGCCATGTACAGACAGGAACCAGAGTCACAGAGGGAAAGGCAATGGGAGGAGGAGAGGGCAAAGTCAGTGTTTATTCATGGGGGGGGGGACATGATAACAACATTAAATACTGAGAGGAATTGACCAGCTGGACAGAGACAAAATGTTCCAGTTGCTGAACAACACATTCACCAACACTGAACGTCACCAACACCACTCACACTCACACTGCACACGTTCACGGTGTGCAGTGTCTTGAATGACTCCTCACTCAGGTGTCGAAATGCTATTCTTAAGAGTGCCAGGCGCCAATATGCTGCAGCAGTTATTTGGTTGATGTGCACCTCAGACGATGTGCTTGGTATTATATTCACACCATGTTCCTTTTCTTTGAGAGAGGTTCACAGTCTTTGGTCCCCTAGCCTGTACTCTGTCTGCGGTCTTCTTTGACTTTCGCCATTCCAGGAGCCACTTGCTGGACCAGGTTTGCAGCTTGTGTGGATCCCTTTGTATCCCAACATGATGCTCATCCATTTGAATTCTACACATTAGCTTCACATCATTTGCAAACAGGGACACCTCTGAATCTATCACTTCTGTCACGTCATTCACATTTACCAGGAACAGCACTGACAACTCTGTGACTGAAGAAATACTTCCTTACATCCCTGTGATTCCTCTGAGTCTTCGACTTCCAATTGTGACCCTTTGTTGCTGTGTCCCATCTCTGGAACATACTCTGTCCACCTTGTCAATTCCTCTTAGTATTTTATAAGTAGTTATCATATCCCCCCTATCTCTCCTGTCCTCAGTGTCATCAGGTCAATTTCTCTTAACCTCTCCGTAGAAGAGGTCGGAATGGTATTCTTAGGTTTGCTAGGCGCCCATATGCTGCATTAGCTTCACATCATTTGCAAACAGGGACACCTCTGAATCTATCACTTCTGTCACGTCATTCACATTTACCAGGAACAGCACTGACAACTCTGTGACTGAAGAAATACTTCCTTACATCCCTGTGATTCCTCTGAGTCTTCGACTTCCAATTGTGACCCTTTGTTGCTGTGTCCCATCTCTGGAACATACTCTGTCCACCTTGTCAATTCCTCTTAGTATTTTATAAGTAGTTATCATATCCCCCCTATCTCTCCTGTCCTCCAGTGTCATCAGGTCAATTTCTCTTAACCTCTCCGTAGAAGAGGTCGGAATGGTATTCTTAGGTTTGCTAGGCGCCCATATGCTGCAGCAGTTATTTGGTTGATATGCGCCTCATGAAATGTTCCTGGTGTTTTATTCAACCCAAGATCCTTTTCCTTGAATGAGGTTTGTAGTATCTGGCCCCCTAGACTGTACTCCGTCTGCGGTCTTCTTTGCCCTTCCCCAGTCTTCATGATTTTGCACTTGGTGGGGTTGAACTCCAAATCCAGATTCTGGACCAGGCCTGCAGCCTGTCCAGATCCTTTTGTAGTTCTGCCTGGTCTTCCTCCGATTGAATTCTTCTCATCAACTTCACATCATCTGAAAACAGGGACACTTTTGTGTCTATTCTTTCCGTCATGTCGTTCACATATACCAGAAACAGCACCAGTCCTAGGACTGACCCCTGTGGAACCCCGCTCGTCACAGGCGTCCACTCTGACACCTCGTCACGTACCATGACTCGTTGTTGCCTCCCTGCCATGTATTCTCTGATCCATTGCAGTGCCTTTCTTTTATGCGTGTCTGGTCCTCCAGCTTTTGCACTAATCTCTTGTGAGGAACTGTGTCGAAACCCTTTTTTCAGTCCAAGAAAATGCAATCTTCCCACTCATCTCTCTCGTGTCTTTCTTCCGTTACCTTGTCATAAAACACCAGGCCTGCAGCCTGTCCAGATCCTTTTGTAGTTCTGCCTGGTCTTCCTCCGATTGAATTCTTCTCATCAACTTCACATCATCTGAAAACAGGGACACTTTTGTGTCTATTCTTTCCGTCATGTCGTTCACATATACCAGAAACAGCACCAGTCCTAGGACTGACCCCTGTGGAACCCCGCTCGTCACAGGCGTCCACTCTGACACCTCGTCACGTACCATGACTCGTTGTTGCCTCCCTGCCATGTATTCTCTGATCCATTGCAGTGCCTTTCTTTTATGCGTGTCTGGTCCTCCAGCTTTTGCACTAATCTCTTGTGAGGAACTGTGTCGAAGCCCTTTTTTCAGTCCAAGAAAATGCAATCTTCCCACTCATCTCTCTCGTGTCTTTCTTCCGTTACCTTGTCATAAAACACCAGTAGGTTTGTAACATGCATTTCCCTTCCCTGAAACCGTGCTGGTCTTCTTGATAATCATCTCCTTGGCTTTGCATATAAACATGTCAGTGACACTGGTCTGTAGTTTAATGCCTTGTGTCTATCTCCTTTCTTAAATATTGGGCCTGCATTTACCGTCTTCCACACATCACGCAGTTGCCCATTTTCAGTGGATATATATATGTATGTATGAATGTATGTATGTAGTTGTATATTTGTGTGTGTACTCACCCATATGTACTCACCTATATGGTGAGTACATATAAGTGAGTACACACACAAGCAAACACATACATACATACATTCATATATATATATATATATATATATATATATATATAATATATATATATATATATATATATATATATATATATAATATATATATATATATACATATATATAATATATATATATATATATATATATATATATATATATATATATAATATAAATTATAAAATATATATATATATATATATATATATATATATATATATATATATATATATATATATATATATTATATATATATATATATTATATATATATATATATATATATATATATATATATATATATATATATATATATATATATATATATATATATATAATATATATTATTTTTGTTATGTATGTATGTGTTTGCTTGTGTGTGTACTCAATGTGAGTAGTCACGAAGCGCTTTGAATTCCTCTATTTTTCATAGTGGTTGTCTTGCATATATATATATATATATATATATATATATATATATATATATATATATATATATATATATATATATATATATATATATATATATATATATATATATATATATATATATATATATATATATATATATATATATATAAGATATATCTAGAATTAAGTATATATCTAATAATTATATATATATATTAAAGTGATTATTATATATATATATATGTATAATATATATATATAATATTTACTAAAGGGAACTTAGGTGAGGTGTGTGTTTATTTGACCTTGTAGATGGGATAGCGGGCAGACACTAGTTAGTACTCTCACACATACAGTTCATTGCTAGCATCGTGTTGACGTGGATGGTTCATTCACAGTCACAGCGTGGTCTAGGTGAGGGCAGTAGAGGTGGGTTGGTACTAACAGTGACGGGGTGGTCTAGGTGAGGGCAGTAGAGGTGGGTTGGTACTAACAGTGACGGGGTGGTCTAGGTGAGGGCAGTAGAGGTGGGTTGGTACTAACAGTGACGGGTGGCCTAGGTGAGGCAGTAGAGGTGGGTTGGTACTAACAGTGACAGGGTGGTCTAGGTGAGGGCAGTAGAGGTGGGTTGTACTAACAGTGACGGGGTGGTCTAAGTGAGGGCAGTAGAGGTGGGTTGGTACTAACAGTGACAGGGTGGTCTAGGTGAGGGCATTAGAGGTGGGTTGGTACTAACAGTGACGGGGTGGTCTAGGTGAGGGCAGTAGAGGTGGGTTGGTACTAACAGTGACGGGGTGGTCTAGGTGAGGGCAGTAGAGGTGGGTTGGTACTAACAGTGACGGGGTGGTCTAGGTGAGGGCAGTAGAGGTGGGTTGGTACTAACAGTGACGGGGTGGTCTAGGTGAGGGCACGAGAGGTGGGTTGGTACTAACAGTGACGGGGTGGTCTAGGTGAGGGCAGTAGAGGTGGGTTGGTACTAACAGTGACGGGGTGGTCTAGGTGAGGGCAGTAGAGGTGGGTTGGTACTAACAGTGACGGGGTGGTCTAGGTGAGGGCAGTAGAGGTGGGTTGGTACTAACAGTGACGGGGTGGTCTAGGTGAGGGCAGTAGAGGTGGGTTGGTACTAACAGTGACGGGGTGGTCTAGGTGAGGGCAGTAGAGGTGGGTTGGTACTAACAGTGACGGGGTGGTCTAGGTGAGGGCAGTAGAGGTGGGTTGGTACTAACAGTGACGGGGTGGTCTAGGTGAGGGCAGTAGAGGTGGGTTGGTACTAACAGTGACGGGGTGGTCTAGGTGAGGGCAGTAGAGGTGGGTTGGTACTAACAGTGACGGGGTGGTCTAGGTGAGGGCAGTAGAGGTGGGTTGGTACTAACAGTGACGGGGTGGTCTAGGTGAGGGCAGTAGAGGTGGGTTGGTACTAACAGTGACGGGGTGGTCTAGGTGAGGGCAGTAGAGGTGGGTTGGTACTAACAGTGACAGGGTGGTCTAGGTGAGGGCAGTAGAGGTGGGTTTGGTACTAACAGTGACGGGGTGGTCTAGGTGAGGGCAGTAGAGGTGGGTTGGTACTAACAGTGACAGGGTGGTCTAGGTGAGGGCAGTAGAGGTGGGTTGGTACTAACAGTGACGGGGTGGTCTAGGTGAGGGCAGTAGAGTGGGTTGGTACTAACAGTGACGGGGTGGTCTAGGTGAGGGCAGTAGAGGTGGGTTGGTACTAACAGGGGACGGGGTGGTCTAGGTGAGGGCAGTAGAGGTGGGTTGGTACTAACAGTGACGGGGTGGCTAGGTGAGGGAGTAGG
>WNWK01035991.1:0-19433 GCA_009830355.1 Cherax destructor | reverse complement strand
TAAGTTGGGGTACCACTGTACTAGTAGTACTGTAAACTATTACTAGTAGTACTGTAAACTATTACTAGTAGTACTGTAAACTATTACTAGTAGTACTGTAAACTATTACTAGTAGTACTGTAAACTATTAGTAGTAGTACTGTAAACTATTACTAGTAGTACTGTAAACTATTACTAGTAGTACTGTAAACTATTACTAGTAGTACTGTAAACTATTACTAGTAGTACTGTAAACTATTACTAGTAGTACTGTAAACTATTACTAGTAGTACTGTAAACTATTACTAGTAGTACTGTAAACTATTACTAGTACTGTAAACTATTACTAGTACTGTAAACTATTACTAGTACTGTAAACTATTACTAGTACTGTAAACTATTACTAGTACAGTGAACTCCCGAGTTTCGGTCACCTCAAAACTCGAACAATTATGTAAGTGTATTATTGTAAGTGCTTTTGTAAGTGTATTTTTGGGGGTCTGAAATGGACTAACCTACTTTACATTATTCCGTAAGGGAACAAATTCGTTCGGTAATGGCACTTGAGCAGCCTTCTGGAACGAATTATGACCGAAACTCGGGGGTCCACTGTACTGTAAATTATTACTAGTACTGGAAACTTTTACTAGTACTGGAAACTATTACTAGTACTGGAAACTATTACTAGCACTGTAAACTATTACTAGTACTGTAAACTATTACTAGTACTGTAAACTATTACTAGTAGTACTGTAAACTATCTTCCATCACATTACAAGTACTGTAAGCTATGTTCAATACCTATATAGAAAAAAGTATATTCATTATTTTAGTAATAATATTATATTAAAATACATGTTGGGTGTTATGTTAAAGTAGCTACTTTAAAAGTTAGACAGTAGCAGCAAACACTGACACACTGACGATGGTGCACCTGTAGCAAAACTGCCTCTTTACCTTTCTCAACGTGGCCATGTGCTGAGTGTGGCACATAGTGGGCCGTGGCCTTGTGTGTTGCAGGCTCGTAACTAAAGCATCGAGCAACCCCAGGATGAAGGCAGCGGTCGGCTGTGTCACTAAGTTCTATGTGTTCTGACTGTTGACGTCGAGGCTTGCAGAAGAAGCTCCGAGATGGTACCAGGAGCTCACTGTATGACACCTCCTGCAGAGCTCAAACATTACTGCTTTCTTACTAACAAATACATCAATAAATATATACAGCCTCTCCTCACTTAGTGACGTACTCGTTCACCGATGAGTCGGACTTACAACGGGCTCTCTGACCAGTATGCACACCTAAATAATGTATATTAGAACTGTTTTCCTCTATTCTGTTTATTACAATATACAGTACACTACTGTATAAACATTTAAAAATATACCAGAAATGTTATAAATGGTGCAAAGGTGACATTAAAACAATATCAAAGATGGTTGACACAAACTCACTACCATTATAGTTTAGTGACGAATTCGTTTACCGACGTGGTCTTAGGAACGGAACTCTGTCATTAAGTGAGGAGAGGCTGTACTTTATTCCCACTTGTTACTGTACATACTATTCACAAGATTACATTACAATTAATAGCACCCATGGAAAGTCCATGCTTATGTAGTGTATGCCTGACACTCTTACTTATTACCTTACTTATTACGGTACTATGTTCCACAATCAGCTCTCCTTACCCTATATCACTCACTCATTTACGCCTACCTCACCTATGGAATCTGCGCATGGGGCTCAACATCAATAACTCATCTCAGACCATTAATAACACAACAAAAGGCTGCAGTTAGAATGATAACAAATTCACACTCCAGACAACATACTCCACCAATATTCAAAAATCTAAACTTACTCACCATTCAAGACATCCATACTTTTTACTGTGCCTATTACATACATAGAACACTCTATGCAAATATTAACCCACCACTCAAACTTCTCCTTACCAACTATAACAGGACACATGACCATAACACTAGACACAGATCACTCCTCGATGTTCCCCGTGTCCATCTAACACTATGTAAAAACTCAATGCATATAAAAGGCCCGAAAATATGGAATTCATTACCTGTGATTGCCAGAGAAACCCTGCCTGAACCTCAATTCAAAATGATGCTAAAAAAACACCTTCTCACCCAAACCTAAGTGCACAATACCCAACAAAGTTCATTAATCACTTAAATGTAAAAACCTGTTATAAATAATGCATACTGAGCTAACTGTTTCTATAACATTAACAAATAAAATAATTCACTCTCTTGTACTCTGTGTAACTTATATAATGACCATATAAACTGTAATTGCAATACAACTAATTGTTTTAATTTGTTTGATCTCATTCATCATAATTTTGACCAGAGCTTTGGTAAGATGGGGAAGGAAGAAGGATAGGTAAGGATGGAAATTGGGAAAAATAGAGGGTGTGTGTGGAGGAAGGATAAAAAAGGTAAGTGGCCCAACCACTTTGGTGCATAATATATGTGTTTAGTGGTATATCAAGGTAATATATCAAAATGGGGCATAACATTTGCCCAACAGTGTCACACAGGTATAACAAAGTTATATTTGCATGACTCTGTATCGGCAAAGGGTATACTAAGTGCAATTTTTTTTTTTTTTTTTTTTAATAAATTGCTGGACGTAAATTAAAGGATGATAGCAAGGCGAGTGATGGTTATAAAAACTGCTATCAAGAGATGCTGGCCGGTGTGCTTTGCAAAGGTGGTGTCCAATATTTGTATTATTGGCACTGTTACGTAAATGGATGTAATAGCTGTGAAGTAAAAACAGGAATCACCAGAACTTGGGTTAGAAGTGATATCAGTAGACATAGAAAGGTTCTGGAGTTACCCAATCATCTGGATCCTCTGGAAGGTCACTCAAGATCTTGGGGCGTTGAAAATCATCCTTATGTATATATCTTCTCACTCGCTGATGGAGGGTCATCCTTTGAGTTCTATGAGGAGCTGCATTAATAACGTAATCGGTGGTATTGACAAAAAGGTAGGATGTTCTCTGTCTGGGAGATACAAATCCTGCATGGTATACAATTGCCTTTTCTTCAACTGATCAAGCCGAACATTCATTGCAACAATGTCTTGTTGAACGTGTAGATCAGCCATTGAATTCTATCTCTTCTCCTTGTGCCTGTAATAAAACGGAATGCTTTGTTCTGAACTCGTTGTAGTTGAAGCATGTTTGTTTTTGTTGTTAATGACAAAGGCACACACGGATATTCAAGTAAGGGTCTTATCATCATCTTATACAGGTGTTTTTCACGTGAGATGGAGCTGATTGAAATCTGAATAGAGTGGCAAGTCGAGCTTTAGCTAAATTTATCTTTTGGTGACATGGGAAGTGGAGTGAAGTATCCTGTCTATCTCATAACCCAGTATCTTATTAGGATTATGAATGGCTATAGGTATATCTCTGATGGAGATACCCCCTTTATCTTCAATGGTGGAGGAAAAACAGCCAATTGTACTGATAAGAACTTTGTCTGGGTTAGTAGTAATACGCCATTTCCTCTCCCAGTTCGCTGTTCTACGTAATTCTGTATTCATTTTTTCTATGACCCTCTCATATTTATATTTACCTGTGACAGGGGTGGACGAAACTACATGAATTACATCATCAGCAAATTGAGTAATAATTGTATCATTATACTCCGGTTGAGGTAGATCATTGACATAAATATTGAATAATATTGGGCTAAGACACGAGCCCTGAGGTACACCAGCTGTCGGTATAAACGGTTCAGCTGTCTTACCACTAAAGAAAGGGAAAATTTTTCTATTGGAGAGGAAGTTGTATATAAAGCGAAGGAAGGTCCAGTTGTGTTCAGGAAGGTCAATCAGTTTGAAAATGAGGCCATCATGCCATAAGCTGTCAAAGGCTTTATGAACATCTCTGGTGGCAATAAGGGCAAGATTGCCTTGTTTCCGCAAGCTGGCCACATCATCGTAAATGATATTTATGGCATGTTGGGTACCTCTATGAGTGCGGAAACCAAACTGTTTTTCAGTAAAAAAGGTGATTGTATTCCATGTAATAATTTAGTCTATTAGCAATAATCTTCTCAAGGACTTTACCCGTGACCTCTAATAACGAAATAGGTCTATAATTATCAGGTTTATGGACATCTTTATTTGGTTTTGGAATAAAAATCATCTTCGCTGTTTTAAGAGCAATTGGAAAATGTCCGGTGGCCAGAATGGCATTAAAGATGTTGACCAAAGTTTCTTTACAATTCCTAGGTAAGTATTTTACTTGCTTGACAGTTATTCCTGATAAACCCGGTGCTTTGTTCCTCATTTTACCTATAACTTGACACATTTCTCTGAGGGAGATTGGTCTAGTGAGAGGATGTTCCTCTTCAAGAGAAGATATATCAATCAGCGGGAGCGGTTGGAGATCATGTAGGTTGTCATCTCTCCATGTATTGACCTCTTGATAGTGGATATTATTGAATCTTCTACTCGTATTGTGGGTGAGAATTTTCTCCACACCTCACCCATTAAATTAACTTGGTCTTGTGGATCTTCTAATTTTATGGTTATTTCTTCATCATCTTCGTCAGTAAAAATGTATGTAAGGTAGTTAGTAGCCTTATGTTTAGCCCCTAAAGCTGACGAATCTTGCTCCAAAACTTTTCCGGTTGACGTTTATACTGGTTTGCTTGTTGAACAAGATGTTTCCACAATTCGTTCTTATGTTGGGAAATCAAAGTAATTAGTTCTCTCCTCAACATCTGCAGTACATCCCGCGTTGGCTGACTTGTGAGGAGATGCCTGTTACATTCAGTTTGATAATTCCTCATGCAGTCACGTATTTCGGAAGTAGGTTTATATTGCTGGTATATTTTTGATGTTGTTGTTTGACAAGTTGCATTTGTTGCCTCTAGTATACGATCATGCAAAGAGTGTAATGCGTCATCGATTTTATCGAGAGGCTGGCCATCAAGTGAGATGGTATCATCATGGCCCAGGTATTCTCTGAATGGGTCAAATCCCAGAGAGTTTAAGTTAATTTTGGAGGAGTGGAATCCTAAACGGTGATGCCTGCAGAGTGATGATAACTGGGATGTGATCGGAACCCACATCGCCACCAGGGGAGACCCTGCAGTGGTAGAGGTCACAATCTCTATTGGTCAAGACTATGTCAGGTGTCCCTGGTAGGTGGCCTACAAATGTCTTAAAAAAGGGACCTTGAAAGGAGAGGTGTCGTGCTGACATATTAAATAACTGCTTTCCTTTTAAGTCACCTCGTTGATTTCCGACTCCACAATTGAAAAGTGCAGGATGATGGGCATTAAACTCACCAGCTAGGAGAGTGGGAACATTTCTACTAAGTAACCCATGCAGAGGGATAGAGGCTATATATGACTGCCGAGGAGGGAAATAGGCAGTTGCAACTATTAACTGGCCATATGAGGTCGTTAGTTCCACAGCAAGAATGTTGTCCTCATCAAAATGAATGGGGCGAAAAACATGCCCTATTTTAACTAGGATGGCCACTCCACTGAAGGGCCCTCTCGATTTCTCTATAGTATAATACCCACGCAACTTAATATGTTGGTCTTCCCTTGCAGCTGTCTCATTAAGGAGGATGATATCAGGGTTATGGTTACACAATTCAACCTCAAGGAGGAAACGGTTATTAAAGAAATGTTTTATATTAACTTGAACAATTTTTATTCCCATTATTGCTTCTTGTTCGCATAATCTTGGAGTCTTTAGGTAAGGTTCCAGTACTACGAGTGCTTCGTCTTTCCCTGCCCATACTCTCCCTACTTGATTCATCAGAGAAAGAAGAGTAGTTTTGAGTAGTTTGTTGCGTACCGACCACGTCTAAGTCTTCACTGCAATTGGAGACATCTAAAGAATCATTAGAGTCTTCTGATTGAAGAGGTGTGGTACATCCATGTACTGGCCTCAAAGATTCTCCCAGAGGGGGAGACATTATTTGCTCCAAATGAGAGTTCGTCCAATCCATAGAATTATTACGTGAAGGCATTTGTATTACAGGGTCAGCTTCAGTAGCGGTATTTTGAGCACCATTGTCTGGTGCAGGTTCATTGGTAGTTAATACTGGAGCACCTGGCGTTGAAACAGGTTCTGTCAATACATTAGTAGTGGAAGTGAAGGAAGGTTGCTCATGTATGGGAATAGTGGAGGGCACATACGTCCTATCTTGAGGAGGTTGCTCCATAATCAACTGTACATTATGTGGAATAAGTATGGGAGGAAACCCATTACCCACCAACAAGTCATTGAATATGGAGGTACAGAGTTTAATATTGTTTCCAGCAATCTCCTTGGCCAGCATGAACAGAAGAGGACCTCTCTCTGCCTCAGAGGATCCAGGAGATTTAGGTAGTGGTGCTGACTCTGGAACTTGGGACACAATAGGGGCACTGGTAGAGGTGGCTGGAGGAGGCCCAGCATATCCAGGGAGGTTTGGAAATGATGCTTGAGACATTGTTGGAGGTGCTTGAGTAGTGGGTTTTGCAGAAGTTGCCTGCTTCTTGGCCTCTAGAATTTTCTGAATTGCATCTTTCCTAGCAGGACAGTTTGGGGAAACAGCATGATGTTTCCCATGGCAAATGACACACTTGGAGTTATTTTTATTATCACAAACTTTGAAAAGATGCTCACCAGAGCATATACTGCAAACAGGTGTTTGTTTGCTACATTTATTTGAAGTATGTCCAAACTCATAGCATTTAAAACATTGCATAACATGGACATATCTCTCCAGAGATATTTGATCAGGAGGGCATCTGGTACCAGAGTATTTAAATCCATGTTGACACAAGAATTTGGCTTCATCTGGAGTTTGCAGGATCAATTTTAGTGAGAAGCGATTGCTGGAAGGCTGCGAAAATTTGTATGCCTTAAGCACTGTAATTTCTGGGTTATCGCTATTAAGGTCTGCAATAAGTTGTTCTGGAGAGCAGTCCCGCAAAAAACTACTTAACCTTGCAACAAAGACAGTCCTTTGAGCCTGATAAATCTCAGGAGGAATGGGGATAACTCCCAGAGTCTGTAATTTCTCAAGAACATCAGGTTTAAGTAATTGAAGTAATTCTTCCTCAGAAGAGAGGAGCAGAACTGCACCAGAGCTAGTCTTAAAAAGATCAACCGGTGCAACCGTGGAATTGGAGCAAATACATTGCAGAATTTCCCGATTAGATTTCAGGTTGTCTGGAACCCGTATCCTTACTCGTATGCGTGTCATGATGCCTGGGAAGGTACATCAGACACATCAACATTACCATAAAAAAAAAGTAAAACTTTCCTGCGAGTGAGACCTAGACATCCTAAGTCAGCTGACTTATGAAGGTCAGCCTCTAACGACAGCCTACCCTCGAACAGTGAGGGGGACAGGGCCCAAGACAAAGATCGACCGGATTTTAAAAAACCACACGGGCTACCGGATGGTCAAAATGTCTTGTGTTAACTCGCCAAAGGCAAAGTTGCCGAAAAAGAAGAAAATAGGAAAGTCAGAAGGATAGCAGTGTAAAAAGTGTGTGTGTATGGGTCAGTGTAAATGTTCAGGTGGGGTAAGGATGGGGAAGGATGGGGGGATGGGAGGAGAAGGGGGAACAAGCAAGCTTATCACCGCCTTACCCTCTTGAAGGGATGGGGCTCGAAGTGACAGCAAGCAAGTTTTTCTCTCAGCTCTGGTCAAGAATTACTCAGGATAACCCAAAAACAGCTTGGGAATCAGTGTTCAGAGCAGGAGCGCAGACGACGACCTCTCTCGACAGCGGCAGCGTGAAGACTCTATGTATCGTATCTGTATCGTATATCTATCATATCGATCTCATTCAATTAACCCTTAAACTGTCCACACGTAGATATACGTTCACGTGCGTACTGCTCCGAACGTAGATCTACGTTTTATTTTTCATTCCTTCAAATTTAGTGCGATATGCCTGAGTCGCCTAGACATGAGAGAATGGGTCTGCGCCCTCAGTGTGCGCAGTATTAAAAAAATCTGGGACCACTTAGTACCTTGTGGGAGCACCAGTTCAATTGAGTGCCAGCTAGAGCAAATAATGTGGCAAACACCAGGGATTCAATGATGTCATGTCGCATTAACACTCCCCTTATAAGAGGAAAGTAAAAATAGGTTAGATAAATACATGAGTGGCTGTGGGTTGGTGTGAGTTGGACCTGACTAGCTTGAGCTACTAGGTCTGATGCCATGCTCCTTCCTTCAGAGGATGTAACCTGACAAGGTGGGTCATTGGTCTAAGCTGGGGGGTGAGATGGACCAGCCTTGCATGGGCCAGTAGGCCTGCTGCAGTGTTCCTTCTTTCTTATGTTCTTATGTACAGTCATCCCTTGGTTTTCGATTTTAATCCGTTCCAGATGGATCGGCTAAAACCAAAATCGGCGAAAACCAAAACAATTTTCCCCATAAGAAATAATGGAAATTCAATTAATCCGTTCCAGAAACCCAGAAGTTTGGAAAAAAAAAATTTTTGGGGCCTTAAAGATAGATTTACATGCACAAATGAATGAACTGAATGTGGCACTTACCTTTATTGAAGACTGATGTTGCTGGATGGGAGAGAGGGAAGAGGGGAGAGGGACGAGACCCTAATTTTTGGAAGGGCAATCCCCCTCCATAAGGACTCCAGGTATCAAGTCCTTATCTGGGGTCACTTCCCTGCATGCCTGCTACACTCCCTCCCTGCCTGCTACACTCCCTCTGTGCCTGCTACACTCCCTCCCTGCCTGCTACACTCCCTGCATACATGCTACACTCCCTACATATATGCTACACTCCCTGCATACCTGCTACACTCCCTGCATACCTGTTACACTCCCTGCATACATGCTACACTCCCTGCATACCTGTTACACTCCCTGCATACATGCTACACTCCCTGCATACATGCTACACTCCCTGCATACATGCTACACTCCCTGCATACATGTTACACTCCCTGCATACATGTTACACTCCCTGCATACCTGCTACACTCCCTGCATACCTGCTACACTCCCTGCATACATGCTACACTCCCTGCATACCTGTTACACTCCCTGCATACATGCTACACTCCCTGCATACCTGCTACACTCCCTGCATGCATGCTACACTCCCTGCATACCTGCTACACTCCCTGCATACCTGTTACACTCCCTGCATACATGCTACAATCCATGCATACCTGTTACACTCCCTGCATACATGCGACACTCCCTGCATACATGCAACACTCCCTGCATACATGCTACACTCCCTGCATACCTGCTACACTCCCTGCATGCATGCTACACTCCCTGCATGCCTGCTACACTCTTAAACTCCATCGTGTTTCTCACTTTATCATATTTTTCTATTATTTCTTTCTTCCTTTCTACAGTGTTCCTCACTTTCTTTACCAAAGAAGTGGCACTAGGAGCTTTCTTTGGGCCCATGGTAGCTTATTTAGTAGTCATACACAATAATCAAGGCCCAAAAACAATGAATTGTTAATAAATGTTTTGTATAAACTCCTGGGATGATGTTCACTCAAGCGTAAACAATGCTAGACTGCGTGACAATGTGCGTGGGAGGTGCGTGGGCGGCGGGCCTACGGCCTTTGTATGTGCGCGGCACTGGTGGACAGGTCCCATACGGTCGGCGAAAACTAAAACAATCGGCGAAAACTAAGACAAATTTTCCCTGAAAAAGTCAGCGAAAACCAAAATCGGCGAAAACTGGGACAAGCGAAAACCAAGGGATGACTGTATTCGGCAGGCTGGCTGGCTTTGGCTGTCTCTGGCTCTCTCTCTATCTGTCTATAACTCTGTCTATCTGTCTATATCTTTGTCTGTCTATATCTTTGTCTGTCTATATATCTATCTATATCTATATGTCCTATATCTCTGTCTCTCTCTCTCACCTGTACACATAAGTACAGTCATACCTCTGTTAACGATATTAATCCGTCAGAGAGGGTATATCTTTAACCGAAACAATCGTTAACCGAATCAATTTTCCCCATAAGAAATAATGGAAATAAAATTAATCCGTCCAAGACTTTCAAAAGTAGTAAAATAAAATATTTTTTAGAACTTTTTGACATTAAATAATACACAATTTAATGAACAATAAATAAATACACATGTAAATATAGTACAATAACATGTCACTTACATTTATTGAAGAGTTGTTAATGTGTGGAGGACGGGAGGAGGGGAAAGGATGGAGTATAGTATGCTAGTGTTTGGAAGGGGAATCCCCTTCCATTAACACTGCAGGTGGCAAGTTCTTTTCTGGGGTTACTGGCCTTTTTCTTTTAATGTCACACTCCCTGCATGAATGGCACACTTCCTGCATGCCTGCTACACTCCCTGCATGCCTGCTACACTCCCTGCATGCGTGCTACACTCCCTGCATGCGTGGTACACTCCCTACATGCCTGCTACACTCCCTGCATGCCTGCTATACTCCCTGCATGCCTGTTACACTCCCTGCATGCCTGCTACACTCCCTGCATGCCTGCTACACTCCCTGCATGCGTGCTACACTCCCTGCATGCCTGCTACACTCCCTGCATAAATGCTACACTCCCTGCATAAATGCTACACTCCCTGCATGCCTGCTATACTCCCTGCATGCCTGCTACACTCCCTGCATGCCTGCTACACTCCCTGCATGCCTGCTACACTCCCTGCATGCCTGCTACACTCCCTGCTACACTCCCTGCATAAATGCTACACTTCCTGCATGAATGCTACACTCTTTATCACAGGGCTGGCACTAGGAGCTTTCTTTAAACCCATGGTAGCTTATTTAGCAGTTGCAAGCACTAAAAACAGTGGAATAATGACAATATACTGGTATGAATGCGTGGGTGTGGGTGGGTGGTCGCTCTCCCTTGTAAACAATAGCACACTGATGCTCCCTGGAGTGCGCGCTCAGCTGGGCGCCACGCGGACACGTCCGGTACGAATGTCGTTAACCGAAGCAAACATCGTTAACCGCAATCATTTTTTTACGTCATAAATCTCGTTAACCGAAAATATCGTTAACTGACAGCATCGTTAACCGAGGTATGACTGTACAGTTATTATACATAGTGTAAATTACCTAGGATAACCCAAAAATTCCAGGCAAAGTGCTATACAATTCTTGTAGATATACGACATAAAATAAGCATGACTGGCAAGTAATACGCATCGTCACTTCTGCCTTCTGCATCGTGTATAATACCTGTTGGGTTACCTGTTGACTTATATTAGTGTTAGAACAAAGATTGGCTATGAAATCACAACAACTATTGTAAATTGTAATTCTCAAAATAGCTAGGGTCACCCCGATCCACAAAGGAGGTGACCAAACTGACTTGAACAATTACAGACCAATCTCAAATTTACCACTGCTTTCTAAAATCTTCGAAAAATTAATTCATAAACAGATCTATTCCTACCTCGTCTCACACAATGTACTAAACCCCTGTCAATTTGGATTCAGGACCAACAAGAGCACAAACGATGCTATAACACACATGTTAGAGTTAATATACACCGCACTTGAGAAGAAAGAGGTTCCGCTGGGAATCTTCATAGACCTACGCAAAGCATTTGATACAGTCGACCATGATTTATTGCTCACAAAACTAGCGCACTATGGTATTAGGGGGCACCCCCTCAACTACCTAAAGTCGTACCTTAGCAACAGAAGTCAGTACGTGAACACAAATGGAGAGAACTCTTCCACACAACAAATTACAGTCGGTGTCCCTCAAGGTAGTGTCCTGGGGCCACTCCTATTCCTCATTTACATAAATGACCTACCGAATGCATCACAACTACTCAAACCCATTTTGTTTGCAGATGACACAACATATGTCTTCTCTCACCCAAATCCAGTCGTACTAGCCAACACAGTTAATGCCGAATTACAGAAAATATCAACATGGATGATGACAAATAAGCTTACTCTCAATACGGACAAGACCTACTACATTCAGTTTGGAAACAAAGCTACAAATGTTCCACTTAACATAACGCTAAATGGTTCACCCATCACAAGGCTCACAGAGGGAAAATTCCTAGGAATCCACCTTGACAGTAGTCTTAAATTCCAAACACACATACAACAAATTTCCAAGAAAATCTCAAGGACAGTAGGTATATTATCTAAGATACGCTATTATGTGCCTCAACCAGCTCTCATTGCACTATATCATTCTCTTATCTACCCTTATCTCACCTATGGAATCTGTGCATGGGGCTCAACAACATTAAATCACCTTAGACCACTCATAACCCAGCAAAAGGCTGCAGTCAGGATGATAACAAATTCCCACTCTAGACAGCATACTCCACCTATATTCAGAACCTTAAAACTACTCACCATAAAAAATATTCATACCTATTCATGTGCCTTCTACATACATAAAACTCTACATGCTAATATTAACCCTGCGCTCAGAATTCTCCTCAACAACTTTAATAGGTCCCACGAACATGACACAAGACACAGATCACTATTTGACATACCCGAGTCCATACTAACCAATGTAAAAATTCTATGCACATAAAGGGCCCCAAAATCTGGAATTCATTACCAGTAAATATCAAGTTAACCTTGTCGGAAAATCAATTCAAGACTCTTCTCAAAAGTCACCTACTCACCCTATACTAAATACTCATACTGTAACAAACTTCCAAACCCAATATTATTTTACTTAAGAAGATCTCATTTTGATATGTTCATCCTCCTTAACACTTGTTGCAATCTCATATCATCATATTGTCATTTAAAATCTTATAGTATCATCATTTTCTTAATTTGAAATAAAATATATACCTAGATGAAACTCTAAAAACTATTTCTAGTATTGTTATTATACTAGTATAGCATCAACATACTGTAATTTGAAATAAATTCTACAACTAGATTAAACTCAACCAATTTCTCTTGTATTGTCTTTAAATAGTATGTATAACCATTTAATAATTTAAATAATATAGAACTAGAATAAACTCAATCAATTTCTTTAGCATTAAGTACTTAGTGAATAAGTCTCTAGAATAAACTGCCCCTAATGCCATGGCATGCCAGTGGCTCTCCTTGCATTACAGTTTTATAATTGTATTATATTTGTAACTACCAATAACATTGTACACTTGTAACATGCATTGAAATAAAAAATTATTATTATTATTATTATTATTATTATAAATTGTAATTATCAGAACATGAAAATTATATAAATTAAAATACAAACTAGAAAAAAAAAGTATACCGGCAATACCTCTGCAAGCGCCAGGACTTGATTTTGCCGTCAGGTGAGCATCCAGTACCAAATTGGCGGGCTTATATCTCGGTAAGTACTGGCCGTAAAAATTTTTTTTTAGCCTATCCTGTTTATAAATACAGTGGTACCTCGAGTTACGATGGTCCCCAAAATCGCCCTTTTATGTAAGTTTATTTTTTTAAATGCTTTTGTAGGTATATTTTTGGGGGTGTAAAAGGACTAGTCTATTTTACATTATTCCTTATGGGGATAAATTCGTTTGGTAATGGCACTTGAACAGCATTCTCAAATGAAAAAATATCGTAACTCGAGGTACCACTGTACAGTGGACCCCCGAGTTTCGTAAACCCCAGAAATCGTACATTTATGTAAGTATAATATTGTAAGTGCTTGTGGAAAAGTATTTTTGGGGGTCTGAAATAGACTAACCTACGTGACATTTTTCCTTAAGGGGGTAAATTCGTTCGGTAATGGCACTTGAGCAGACTTCAGGAGTGAAGTTTTTACGAAACTCGGGGGTCCACTGTATGTGCTCTTCATTTAAAAAAAAAATCATTTTTTTTTTAAAAAAATGAAGAGCGCATTTTTATAAACAGGATAGGCTAAAAAAAAAAATTAGGGTCAGTACTTACCGAGATATAAGCCCGACAAGTTGGTGCTGGATGCTCACCTGACGGCAACATAAAGTCCTGCCGCTTGCAGAAGTATTGCCGATATACTTTTTTTTCTAGTTTTTATTTTAATTTATATGATTTTCATGTTCTGATAATTACAATTTACAATAGTTCTTGTGATTTCATAGCCAATCTTTGTTCTAACACTAATATTATGTACTGAAATAGTACTCAAATAGTCCCAATCACACCAACAGGTGAACATTTTCACCTGCCTTGGTCATTTACTATTGTCTATAAATATATACGAAGTATTTATAGGTCCCAGCAATGTTTTAGACATCCTGGAGTATATATGAAACTCCTTGAAGAATGGTGTGTTGACAAGTGTCAGATAACTCTTGACAGCACAGTGACATTTGATAAATGTCAGCAGTGCTGGAGGGAACCCTCCCTTTTTCAATGTCTATATGTCTGTCTGTCTATCTGTCTGTCTGTCTGTCTATCTGTCTGTGTCTATCTGTCTGTCTGTCTATCTGTCTGTGTCTATCTGTCTGTATATCTGTCTGTCTGTGTCTATCTGTATGTGTCTGTCTGTCTGTCTATCTGTCTGTCTGTCTGTGTCTGTTTGTCTAGCTCTGCTTATCTCTGTCTAACTCTGCTTATCTATCTTTCTGTCTGCCTGTGTGTGTGTGTGTGTGTGTGTGTCTTTCTGTCTGCTAGTCTCAGTCTCAGAGTGCGGCTCGTAAGCCAACAGGTATTATACACGATGCAGAAATGACGATGCGTATTACTTGCCAGTCATGCTTATTATGTCTTATATCTACAAGCATTATATAGCACTTTGACTGGAATTTTTGGGTTATCCTAGGTAATTTACACTATGTATAATAACTGTACTTATGTGTACATGTGAGAGAGACACAGAGATATAGGACATATAGATAGATAGATAGATAGATATATAGACAGACAAAGATATAGACAGACAAAGATATAGACAGACAAAGATATAGACACACAAAGATATAGACAGACAAAGATATAGACAGACAAAGATATAGACAGACAAAGATATAGACAGACAAATATATAGACAGACAAAGATAAAGACAGAGATATAGACAGATAGAGAGACAGCCAAAGCCAGCCAGCCTGCTGAATACATAAGATCATAAGAAAGAAGGAACACTGCAGCAGGCCTACTGGCCCATGCAAGGCAGGTCCATGTCACCCCCCAGCTTAGACCAATGACCCACCTAGTCAGGTCACATCCTCTGAAGGAAGGAGCATGGCATCAGACTTAGTAGCACAAGCTAGTCAGGTCCAACTCACACCCACCCACAGCCACTCATGTATTTATCTAACCTATTTTTACTTTCCTCTTATAAGGGGAGTGTTAATGCGACATGACATCATTGAATCCCTGGTGTTTGGCACACTATTTGCTCTAGCTGGCACTAAATTAAACTGGTGCTCCCACAAGGTAGTAAGTGGTCCCAGATTTTTTTAATACTGGTCACGGACCGGGCAGCGGGGGCGTTGACCCCTGGAATTCTCTCCAGGTAGACACTGAGGGCGCAGACCCATTCTCTCATGTCTAGGTGACTCAGGCCTATTGCACTAAATTTGAAGGAATGAAAAATAAAACGTAGATCTACGTTCGGAGCAGTACGCACGTGAACGTATATCTACGTGTGGACAGTTTAAGGGTTAAGGGTTAATTGCATTGCTGCAATTAATAAATTATTATGTTCAACTTATATTCAAATTTTACAACTTAGATACACAACTATACTTTTTTTTTTTTTTTCCAACAAGTCGGCCGTCTCCCACCGAGGCAGGGTGACCCAAAAAGAAAGAAAATCCCCAAAAAGAAAATACTTTCATCATCATTCAACACTATCACCACACACATACATAATCACTGTCTTTGCAGAGGAGCTCAGATACGACAGCTGAGAATTGTCCCTCCCAGCTGTCACTATCCCAGACCCCTCCTTTAACCCTTTCGGTGTTTTGGTCGTACTAGTACGTCTTACACACTGGGGTTATTGACGTACTAGTACGCCTAAATTCTAGCGCCCTCAAATCAAGCAGAAACAGGCTGTTAGGCCTAGATGTGATAGAATGGGTCTGTGCGGTCAGTGTGCGCAGTATAAAAAAAATCCTGCACCACACGGTGCATAATGAGGAAAAAAAAACTCTGACCGTGTTTTTGGTTTAAAACAGCGACTTTGCAGTCTATTTTCGTATGGTATTTATTGTTGTATTCTCTTTTTCTTGTTCTCATTTGATAGACTGGAAGATATATTACAGAAATAGAGATGATTTTGATTGGTTTGACAATAACAAGTACCTTGAAATTGAGCTCAAAGTAGCGAAAATGTTCGATTTTTGACGATGTTCAAGAGTAAACAAATCACACCATGCGTCCAATACACATCAACTGGCGAGTCTAATATTCATGCACAAGTGCTCTGATATTATTTATACCATTTTTACAATGATGCAGTTGTATACATAACAATAAATCTTCTATTTTTTTGTGAGAATAAAAATTCAAAATGGAAAGCAAAAGTAATGTAAGAGGGGCCTGGAGATGTGACTAATGAACAGAGAAGACGTTATTTTAGTCCCAGGAATGTCTGTCTTGTTTATTATGGATCCTATTTTGAAATTGGCATCGTTTGAAATTTGTGTGAAATTGGCCAAATTGCCATTTTCTGACCACTATTTTGGGTAGTTGAAATTGGTAAATAGGCGGTTTCTTGTACTCAATCGATAGAAGAAGTGGAGTTCTAGCGAAATAGCTATAATTTTAGTAGACTGAAACATTGGAATGTGCCGAAAATAGGGCTCAAAGTGGGCGAAATCGCCGATGCGTAAGTGTCATGGCTACCGCTAACTTCGCGAAAGCATAATTCCGTTAGTTTTCGATCAAATTTCATAATTTTTGTGGCGTTATGATCGGAAAAAGATTCTCTATCATTCCATAAGAAATTTTTTTTTTTTTTTTTTTAAATTCGTGGACCCTGAGAACGAGTTTCAGAGACCCCCCTTGGACCCCCAAAGGGTTAAAGTGCAGGCATTGTACTTCCCATTTCCAGGACTCAAGTCCAACTAAATCAATTAACTGGTTTCCCTGAATCCCTTCACACAATGTTACCCTGCTCACACTCCAACAGATCGTCATGTCCCAAAAACCATTCGTCTCCATTCACTCCTATCTAACACGCTCATACATGCTTGCTGGAAGTCCAAGCCCCTCGCCCACAATACCTCCTTTACCCCTTCCCTCCAACCTTTTCTAGGACGACCCCTACCCTGCCTTCCTTCTCCTACAGATTTATACGCTCTCCAAGTCATTCTACTTTGATCCATTCTCTCTAAATGACCAAACCACCTCAACATCCCTTCTTCAGCCCTCTGACAATTACTTTTAGTAACTCCACACCTTCTCCTAATTTCCACATTCCGAATTTTCTGCATAATATTTACACCACACATTGCCCTTAGACAGGACATCTCCACTGCCTCCAGCCTCCTCCTCGCTGCAGCATTTGCAACCCATGCTTCACACCCATATAAGAGTGTTGGTACGACTATACTTTCGTACATTCCCTTCTTTGCCCCCATGGATAACGTTTTTTGTCTCCACAGATACCTCAACGCACCACTCACCTTTTTTCCTTCATCAATTCTATGGTTAACCTCATCCTTCATAAACCCATCCGCTGACACGTCAACTCCCAAATATCTGAAAACATTTACTTCTTCCATAATACCTCTCTCCAATGTGATATCCAATTTTTCTTTATTTAAATCGTTTGATACCCTCATCACCTTACTCTTATCTATGTTCACTTTTAACTTTCTACCTTTACACACTCTCCCAAACTCGTCCACTAACCTTTGCAACTTTTCTTTAGAATCTCCCATAAGCACAGTATCATCAGCAAAAAGTAACTGTCTCAACTCCCATTTTGCATTTAATTCTCCAAAATTTAATCTCACCCCTCTCCCCAACACCCTAGCATTTACTTCTTTTACAACCCCATCTATAAATATATTAAACAACCATGGTGACATTACACATCCCTGTCTGAGACCTACTTTTACTGAGAAGTAATCTCCCTCTCTCCTACACACCCTAACCTGAGCCTCACTATCCTCATAAAAACTCTTTACAGCCTTCAGTAACTTACTACCTATTCCATACACTTGCAACATTTGCCACATTGCTCCCCTATCCACTCTATCATATGCCTTTTCTAAATCCATAAATGCAATAAAAACTTCTCTACCTTTATCTAAATACTGTTCACATATATGCTTCACTGTAAACACTTGATCTACACATCCCCTACCCACTCTAAAGCCTCCTTGCTCATCTGCAATCCTACTCTCTGTCTTACCTCTAATTCTTTCAATAATAACCCTGCCATACACTTTACCTGGTATACTCAGTAAACTTATTCCCCTATAATTTTTACACTCTCTTTTATCCCCCTGTCCTTTATATAAAGGAACTATACATGCTCTCTGCCAATCCCTAGGTACCTTCTTCTCTTTCATACATTTATTAAACAAAAATACCAACCACTCCAGCACTATATCCACCCCTGCTTTTAACATTTCTGTCATGATTCCGTCAATTCCAGCTGCTTTACCCCCTTTCATTCTACGTAATGCCTCATGCACCTCCCCCACACTCACATCCTGCTCTTCTTCACTCCTAAACGATGTTGTACCTCCCTGGCCAGTACATGAAATTACCGCCTCCCTTTTTTTCATCGACATTTAACCCTTTGACTGTTTCGGACGTATATTTACGTCTTACGAGCCAATGTTTCGGACGTATTTATACGCCTAAATTCTAGCGGCCTCAAATCAAGCAGGAGAAAGCTGGTAGGCCACATGTGAGAGAATGGGTCTGTGTGGTCAGTGTGCGCAGTATAAAAATCCTGCAGCAAGCAGTACATAATGAGAAAAAAAAAACTCCGACCGTTTTTTAATTAAACGCCGTCTTTGAGGTGTATTTTCGTATAGTATTTATGGTTGTATTATCTTTTATTGGTCTCATTTGATAGAATGGGAAACATATTACAGGAATATAGATGATTTTAATTAGTTTCATGATGTAAACGATCTTGAAATTGAGCTCAAAGTAGCGGAAATGTTCGATTTTGCCAATGTTCAAAAGTAAACAAATCACACCATGCGTCCAATACACATCAACTGGTGAGTCTAATATTCTTTCACAAGTGCACAGATATTATTTATACAGTTTTACAATAATGCAATAGTCTGCATAACAATAAATCTTCTATTTTTTGTATGAATAAAAATCAAAATAGAAAGCAAGAGTAATGTAAGACATGACTAATAAACAGATAACATCTTATTTTAGTGCTAGGGATGTCTGCATTGTTTATTCTGGACCCTATTTTGAAATTGACATCTTTTTTATTTTGCATGAAATTGAAATTGCCCTTTTCTGACCACTTTTTTGGGTAGTTGAAATCGGTAAATTGGTAATTTCTTGTACTCAATCGAT
>WNWK01035990.1:15000-19433 GCA_009830355.1 Cherax destructor | reverse complement strand
TCATAAGTATCTCATTATTCCAGTCGATGTCTGACTTTTTTGGGTTATCCTAGGTTCTCTACACATATGCTGCTATGTATGATAATGTATGTAAATGTATTTGTGTATACCTGTATAAACTTACTTACTTACTTACTAATAGCTGTTATAAAGTTATTAACAGCTGACTCGTTATGGAGTCTGAAGGTAACTTCTGAAATATCTTGGGGCAAATTACCTAGGTTGGTTATGAGAAATGTAGGGTAGTGGTCTGTGGTGTTGTCTGTGATTATGCCTGATTTCAGAGGGGATATAGTGTTAGTCCAGATGTGGTCTAATAATGAGATACTCGTCTCAGAGATTTTTGTAGGTTTTGATATTGTTGGTAGTAATAAGCAGTTGTTCATAGCGTTTGTGAATTCTGTTACCTGTGGGTCCTGGTCATGTAGGAGATTTATGTTGAAATCTCCTGTGAGCAGCAAATGGTCTTTGTTCATGTGTGCATCAGTTATCAGGTTTCCTAATTTTTCACTAAAATGGTGAATGTTTGACTGTGGTAGTCTGTAGATGTTTATCAATGTGAGGGGTTTTTTTTTTGCAGGTCTTTTGATTTAAATTTAGCTACAATATATTCTCCATGCTCATCACTTGTGCAGGAGTTATTGATACATTCAAGTTGATCTGAGTAATATATAGCTATTCCACCCCCTCGCTGATCAGTCCTACAGTTGTGTATGGCTGTGTAACCTGGGATGGCATAGAATCTGTAATACTAGGCTTTAGCCAGGTCTCAGTGAGTGTGATGATTGATATATTGGTTTGTAGGGATTGGAGTAGTGCTGTACTCACCTAATTGTACTCACCTAATTGTGGTTGCAGGGGTCGAGACTCAGCTCCTGGCCCCGCCTCTTCGCTGTCTGCTACTGGGTCTCTGCTCTCCCTGCTCCATGAGCTTTATCATACCTTGTCTTAAAACTATGTATGGTTCCTGCCTCCGCTATATCATTCTCTAGTCCATTCCACTTCCTGACTACTCTGTGGCTGAAGAAATGTTTCCTGACATCCCTTTGACTCATCTGAGTCTTCAGCTTCCAGTTGTGTCCCCTTGTTTCTGTGTTCCCTCTCTGAAACAACCTGTCACTATCTACCTTGTCAATTCCCCGCAGTATTTTGTATGTCGTTATCATGTCTCCTCTGACCCTTCTTTCCTCCAGTGTTGTTAGTCCTATTTCCCTCAGCCTTTCTTCATAAGACAGACCCCTGAGTTGTGGAACTAACCTTGTCGCAAACCTTTGCACTTTCTCTAGTTTCTTGACGTGCTTGACCAGGTGTGGGTTCCAGACTGGTGCTGCATACTCTAGTATGGGCCTGACGTATACGGTATACAGTGTCTTGAACGATTCCTTGTTAAGGTAACGGAACGCTAATCTTAAGTTTGCCAGTCGCCCATATGCTGCCGCGGTTATCTGGTTGATGTGTGCTTCCGGAGACGTGCTTGGTGTTATACTCACCCCACTCACTGTGAGGTCATCATAATGCTTGCTCAAAGATCTAACATTGTAATTAAAGATGGTTATTTTATTGTTGGTTCTGAGTAATGTCTTTGCTTGATCTGCCGTGTAGTAATTACAGTTGCTATTGGAATCATGTAGCATTATAGCAATATCAAATAGAATAATCCATTCTCTTGTACTCATTGTAACTCATCTAATGACCATATGAACTGATAGTGCAACACAAATCATTAAATTGATTTGATTGATCTGATATGATAAATTGTATTATAAAACTGTAATGCTTCAAAATTGTAAAACCATTATGCTACAAAATTGTAATGTTCAAATTTCATTGCTTAAATACTCAATTATACTTATATTGTAAATTGTTTACGGTAATTTTTACCATTTAGTCTGTTTTAGCATAATTAATTGTAAGTTAATTTTAAGTTTGCCCATAATGCTCTGAATACAAGGGGCTTTTGGCATGTACACCCCACTACTATAACTCCTTGTACAACTATGTATCATGTCTCAATAAACTATTATTATTATTATTATTATTATTATTATTATTATTATTATTCTCATACTGTACACTACTTTCAACAACGCACAATGTTATATTCCCATAATATAATTTAAATATTGATACAAACAACCTGCAAAATACTTTTAACTTGTCCCAATGTAATATCCCAAGATTGTTAATTTGAGTAAACTTACTGTCTACTGTAAATAAAAACAGATGTACAACTTAAACTATGAACAATTTCTCTAGTATTAATTTAAGTAGTCTGTAAGCCATTAAATTTAGACTGTCCATAATGCCATGACATGATAGTGGTTCTCTTTGCACTGCAACTCATTATTGTAATTACATAATCTCAATGTAAACTTGCAATGAAATAAAAATTTGTATTTGTATTATCATACATAACAGCATATGTGTAGAGAACCTAGGATAACCCAAAAAAGTAGGACAGTGACTTATTTCCATTGGGGTCGTTAGATTACGTTACTTATTTTTAGTTTGCACCAGAAAATAATCCTAATTGTAAAATCAACTTAATATTGTTAATGGCCGAAATCCGCTAAAGGAGGAGGAGTCTACTATTACCAACATAAATGCAGCGTTAAATTATTAACTGAAATAAATAGCATTTAGTTCCGTTGTTGGTTTATTGGTATTTTTAAAGCCTATCGACCTCACTATGGATCATAATTAAAGAATGCATGTAATCTGTACACCACCAATCAAGGATACTTTAATCACTAAAACGGAGTGTAGAAAACTGTGTATATACACAGAGATATACATACCTCTCGGTGCATATACTCTTTATTTCAGTGAAATGGGACCGGAAGGGCGTTGTACGGGATGTCTCTCAGGGATATCCGGTTCAGCAACTTGTTTTTTTTTTTACGTCATTGATATCTTTGTAGACTTGTGGTAGAATGAAATTATCTTCAAGGGTTTATTGATGCTGGTGAAGGGCTCTTGATCCAAGGAGTTTAAGTTACCATCCCTTTCTTCAGATCAAACCTGATTACTTCGCCTAATTTCTCCTATTTCTAAGGCGCTGTATAATATTTATGGGTTTAACGCTTCCTCGTGAATGCAGCACCAATTAAAAATAAATCATAAATATTCTGTAATTTTATTAAACTTGTTTTTTGAAGTACACAACTAAACTTCTAATGGTAAATAATTCTTATTAATTTTATTGGTTATCCTCATATAATTCATGATAAAGTCCGGAGATAAAAATAGGAGTACCAGGATATATTTAATACTGTGTAAGTAACCAATCATTGAGAAAAAAACTGGTAGTAAAAGTGACCTACCCTGTGGTAGTCACTGCTACTTAGAGTAGGTAACCTTGATAACCGAAATACTAGAAAATAAATTTATTGTAGTATGTATAAAATTCTTGACAAGATTCTTGTAATCTAAGCAAGTGCTTTTGCTGCGTATTTTAACAGTGATTTCAGAGAAAGATGAACTTAGAAAATTCTGATAATAGTTCCGCTACGGCAGACGACATCTGCTTGTTTTCCCCTCTCTTCTTGTCTCCCGTACCTGTCTCCGGCTTTGCTTTAACTTTTTAGTAAATTCTGCAAACTTAGCTTAAAATACAATAAAAGATGTATTGAATGTCATTATACTGTTTAATAACTAAAATGAAAGATACAGACTAGAAGGGTAAAATAACCTTTAATAATTATGTGGATATATATAAGGTTGAACGTGGCTCTCGGATACAGTGTTTGGGATTGAGTCATGGCCTCTCTTGGTGGATTCGTCGAGTTCTTCCAAAAAGGGAAAGTAAGTATAGTTATATATTTTCTTCATATGTTCTGTACACTAATACAGAAGGATAATGTAGGCGTTATGGCGTCAGCGCTAATATTTTTCATCAATAAACCACTGTATGGCTAAGTTGAAGGAGATTATAGGCGGGGTCTCCATGAGGTTCCTGAGGCAATTCCCAGGACTATCTATTTAAAGCTTAGTTATATATGAAGTTTAGAGGATACCATTCTCTTGTTATTAGTTGTATGTTGATGTCTTGAAATATCTTTCTTAACATTGGGGATGAGAAGGGTTTCTTAATTGTTTTGTTTTTATATTCTGATAGGTTAAATCTTCATAATTTATCACTGACGTACTTTTACATATAAAATTTATGTGCCTAAATGCAGGCATTGTAGAAATTTATAACTGCAAAAATTACATGCATTTAACATGAATAAGGCTTATTTTTATTTTGACAAGTTAAAATTATGGGTTAGTGGTCACACTGACTTTTTTGGGTTATCCTAGGTTCTCTACACATATGCTGCTATGTATGATAATCTATGTAACTGTATTTGTGTATACCTCAATAAACTTACTTATTTACTCACTATTTGCTTCCTGCAGATCCATCAGTAATTTGGAACTTAAATGTAAAT
>WNWK01035990.1:2500-5000 GCA_009830355.1 Cherax destructor | reverse complement strand
CATTCTCGCTAAATGACCAAACCACCTCAACAACCCCTCTTCAGCCCTCTGACAAATACTTTTAGTAACTCCACACCTTCTCCTAATTTCCACATTCCGAATTTTCTGCATAATATTTACACCACACATTGCCCTTAGACAGGACATCTCCACTGCCTCCAGCCTCCTCCTCGCTGCAGCATTTGCAACCCATGCTTCACACCCATATAAGAGTGTTGGTACCACTATACTTTCGTACATTCCCTTCTTTGCCTCCATGGATAACGTTTTTGTCTCCACAGATACCTCAATGCACCACTCACCTTTTTTCCTTCATCAATTCTATGGTTAACCTCATCCTTATAAACCCATCCGCTGACACGTCAACTCCCAAATATCTGAAAACATTTACTTCTTCCATAATCCCTCTCTCCAATGTGATATCCAATTTTTCTTTATTTAAATCGTTTGATACCCTCATCACCTTACTCTTATCTATGTTCACTTTTAACTTTCTACCTTTACACACCTCCCAAACTCGTCCACTAACCTTGCAACTTTTCTTTAGAATCTCCCATAAGCACAGTATCATCAGCAAAAAGTAACTGTGTCAACTCCCATTTTGCATTTAATTCTCCATAATTTAATCCCACCCTCTCCCCAACACCCTAGCATTTACTTCTTTTACAACCCCATCTATAAATATATTAAACAACCATGGTGACATTACACATCCCTGTCTAAGACCTACTTTTACCGGGAAGTAATCTCCCTCTCTCCTACACACCCTAACCTGAGCCTCACTATCCTCATAAAAACTCTTTACAGCCTTCAGTAACTTACTACCTATTCCATACACTTGCAACATTTGCCACATTGCTCCCCTATCCACTCTATCATATGCATTTTCTAAATCCATAAATGCAATAAAAACTTCTCTACCTTTATCTAAATACTGTTCACATATATGCTTCACTGTAAACACTTGATCTACACATCCCCTACCCACTCTAAAGCCTCCTTGCTCATCTGCAATCCTACTCTCTGTCTTACCTCTAATTCTTTCAATAATAACCCTGCCATACACTTTACCTGGTATACTCAGTAAACTTATTCCCCTATAATTTTTACACTCTCTTTTATCCCCCTTCCCTTTATATAAAGGAACTATACATGCTCTCTGCCAATCCCTAGGTACCTTCCCCTCTTTCATACATTTATTAAACAAAAATACCAACCACTCCAGCAATATATCTCCCCTGCTTTTAACATTTCTGTCATGATTCCGTCAATTCCAGCTGCTTTACCCTTTCATTCTACGTAATGCCTTACGCACCTCCCCCACACTCACATCCTGCTCTTCTTCACTCCTAAACGATGTTGTACCTCCCTGGCCAGTACATGAAATTACCGCCTCCTTTTTCATCGACATTTAAAAGTTCCTCAAAATATTCCGCCATCTACCCAATACCTCCAGCTCCCCATCTACTAACTCCCCTACTCTGTTTTTAACTGACAAATCCATTCGTTCCCTAGGCTTTCTTACCTTGTTTATCTCACTCCAAAATTTTTCTTGTTTTCAGCAAAATTTCTTGACAGAGCCTCTCCCATTCTTTCATCTGCTCTTCTTTTGCACTCTATCACCACTCTCTTCACCTTTCTTTACTCTCCATATACTCTGCTCTTCTATTAACACTTCTGTTTTGTAAAAACCTCTCATAAGCTACCTTTTTCTTTTATCACACCCTTTACTTCTTCATTCCACCACTCACTCCTCTTTCCTCCTGCACCCACCCTCCTATAGCCACAAACTTCTGCCCCACATTCTAATACTGCATTTTTAAAACTATCCCAATTTTCTTCAACCCCCACTACTCCTACTTGCACTAGCCCACCTTTCTGCCAATAGTTGCTTATATCTCACCCTAACTTCCTCCTCCCTTAGTTTATACACTTTTACCTCTCTCTTACTTGCTGTTGCCATTTTTTTTTTGTCCCATCTACCTTTTACTCTAACTGTAGCTACAACCAAATAATGATCTGATATATCCGTTGCCTCTATAAACATGTACATCCTGAAGCCTACTCATCAACCTTTTATCCACCAATACATAATCCAACAAACTATACTTTCCTTACATGCTATATCATACCTTGTATATTTATTTATCCTCTTTTCATAAAATATGTATTACTTATTACCAAACCTCTTTCTACACATAGCTCAATTAATGGTTCCCCATTTACATTTACCCTGGCACTCAAATTTACCTACTACTCCATCCACAACATTTTTACCCACTTTAGCATTAAGATCCCCAACCACAATTACTCTCTCACTTGGTTCAAAACTCTCCACACACTCACTCAACATTTCCCAAAATCTCTCTCTCTCCTCTACACTTCTCTCTTCTCCAGGTGCATAAACACTTACTATAACCCACTTTTCACATCCAACCTTTATTTTACTCCACATAATCCTTGAATTTATACATTTATATTCCTTCTTTACCTGCCATAA
>WNWK01035989.1:0-19433 GCA_009830355.1 Cherax destructor | reverse complement strand
TACTTATTCTTTGAGACATGGGGAAAATATACCTCTTTCTGTGATACAATTGAACATGAATGGGATGGCCCAGCACCAGAGGTGGAAGGCTGATGATGGTCTGGGTTTTCCCTTTATTTCGTGTCCTGGGCATTTTTTTTCGGTCACAAACTCCTCAAAACCATGAGATTCATCTTCACTGACACTTCAATCGGTTGGAACTATCACTTGGGAAAGAAAGAGTCCCAATTTGCCAGGGAGTGAGGTGTATTCCTTACCAGGGGCAGGAAGAAAGCATATTGTTGTACCCCCTTGCGGCCTCCCAATTTTTTTTTATACTGTGTACACTGACTTTTAAACCCATTCTCTCGCATGTGGTCTACCAGCTTTCTCCGCTAGATTTGAAGCCCTAGAATTTTGGTATAGATTACGGCACCAACACTCTTCCGCCTATTATTATTATAATCAAATAGAAGCCAAACCACGGGGATTATAACAGCTGCAGGATGCAGGGAGAATGGGTTGAAGAGGGAGATGGATGATTAGTAGGGTATGGAGTGCAGCAGGTGGTGGATGGCAGGGATAGTGGGTAGCAAGAGATCAAGATAGAAGGGACTGAGGGAGGGGGCTAGAGGTATAATCCCCCAGATTTTTTGTTAGTAAGTCAGTTTCGTCAAAAAGTCAACAAGGAGTCAGGATTAAAGAAGGGTCCATCTGCAAAAAGGGGGAAGGAAAAGGGGCCGCAGAGTGAAGACGCCGTTGGAGGTAAATTCGGGCATGCTCGTTGATAGAGGGGCAGTCCAACAGAAATTGTCGAACAGACACTGGAACCTGACAATGCTCAAGGGGGGGGCAGGGAGCCTCTCCAGGGAGATACCCGTGAGTAAGATGAGGGGGGCCAAATGCGAAGACGGGGAGAGTGTAGTCTCCCAACCTCGACATTGGTGACAAGAAAAAGGCCAAAACCTAAACCGGTTTAATAGAATGAAGTTTGTTATTCAGCAGGTCAAAACCAGCGTTGTTGCAACGGTGGAAGGTGGGTACAATCCGCAAAATAGTCCGGAAAGGAACACCTCTATAGGGAAACTGGAAGGTCATGTACTGCTGACCGCGCAGCAGTTTCTGCCTGTTCGCCCTTACGTCAAAAAGGCCAGGGACCCAAAAAAGACAATATCTTTTGCTTGTTAAAGATCGCATAACAAAGGTGGATGGGGAAGAACTGGGGGTGAGGTGTATCAATTTACGGATAGCCTGAAAAAAGCACAAGGGAGTCGGGAAAAACGACCACAAATGGGGACACAGGCATAGATAATACGGAAATTGCCAAAGAATGGCATACAAAAACCGTAAATATCTAGCTGAGGAATAGATCCCCCCCGTACGACGCTGTCGGGAAACACTGCTGCGAATCCGCGCCATCAGATGACTTTGAACCATCGGTGAATACTGGATGGAAAGGGAATGAAACAAAGGTCTAGAAAGAAAAGCGAAACCGTAGGTAGTTGGGCTTTGCGCAAGGTAGAGGAATAGAACAGACACAGAAGTAAAACTTCCCAAGGGGCAGGGAAAAGGGAGATGTCACATGAACATATAGAGGTGGGAGCTGAAGGGGGAAAACAGGAGGAATGTAGACGAAGAGAAAAGGGGCAAGTGCAGGGGCACGAACAAATAAAGAGTGCCACTAACATCAACAATCCTATACATGGAAGGATTGCGGGGTCATGAGAGCGAACAAATAGCGAATGCAAGTGCATCACGACAATCGGATAAAGGGTGGAATGTTGGGTTCTACATAGAGGCTCTCAACCAGGGAAAAAGAAATGCCAACAAAGCATAATCCCTGGTGATGGATGGAAAGGATAAAGATGAGGGGAGCCCCAATATATCTGGTCACCATAATCGAGTTTCAAAATTTGGGGGTGTGGAGGGAAGGAGGTTCTACGATCAGCCCCCCTGAAAGATGTGCGAGGGTTTTAAGGTTAGCCTGGTGTGACAAGTTACCTTCCAGAGGGTAATGTGAGGTTTCCAGGACAATCGGGAAACAGGAGGCCGAGAAACCTGACTGTATCACGTTCTGGGATACGTGAGCCGTATAGGTACAATGGATGATCAGAGACCACTGAACGTCTAGTAAACTAATTTGATGGTTTTGCCACTAGAAAATTTAAACCCGTAGTGGTGGCCCAATCAGAAACCCGGTTGATGGCATGCTGGGGAAATCAAAGGTGACAAATGCAAGTTTTAGCAAAGTCATCCACATAGACGATGACCAAATATTGGATGGGAGAACAGACCGATTATTTATAGAAAAGAAAGAGTGTTGTGCTCAAAACACATCCCTGGGGGACTTTCAGCTTGGACAAATTCCGGGAGAGTTCATTACTAACCCGGAGGAAATGTCTGTCAGTTAAAAGGCCTTAAGAAAGAATGGTAGGTTGCCTCGGAGGCCTAAGAAGTGGGCCTGGGCCAAGATTTATATCTCCAAGGTTTTAAGCCTTCTCAAGGTCGAAAAGATGGCGATAACCCAATGGTTTTTTAAAAGGCATTACAAATATATTATCCAAGCGCAGCAAGGGGTCAATGGCAAACGGCCCTACGGAAGCCATATTGATTTAGGGAGACTTTGTGCGTCTCTAAATACCACATCAAATCCTATTAACTAGATGTTCCATCACCTTGCAAACTGCACTGGTAAGAGCTGGGGGTAGTGAGAGGAATCACGTCCCGTAGTACCTGGTTTACGGAGAACAATAGCAGACTTCCACAGCTGGGAAGAACTCCTTGCGACCATATGAGATTAAAGAGTCGTAAGAGGACAGTAAGAGCAGACTGATGAAATGCTGTAGCATACGAATATGTATGCCGTCTGGCCCAGCTGCGATGATCGGCAAGCAGAGAGTTTGCTAGTTCTTGAAGGGTAAAAGGCAATTATAGGATTCTTCTTAAGAAGAAAATCTAAGGGCTTTAACTCGCTGGCAGACTTAGAAGAAAGGAATGAGGGGGCATAGATGGAGCCCCTGAGAAATGCGGACGAGATGATTACCAATTTCAGTGGAACAGCAAGAGGGTGGGGTTATATCGACACAGCAACCTGAAGAACAGGAGCCGGGTCTGGGGAGAATTTACCACTTAATTTCCGCCACTTTCTTCCAGACTGCACTCATCGGAAGCCAAGTGACAGTAGAAACGTAATCTCACCAGCAAGTCCGTTTAGCATCACGTATGACATGGCGAGCAATAGCTCTCTTCTGCTTAAAATCAAGGAGTCTCTTTGTGGTTCTGTTATACCGATACCTGCCCCATGCAGCGCGTTTCAAACGCACTGCCCGAGCACAAGCTGTGAAGATGGAGGACGAAAAGAGATGTAAAACCTCATCAATGGAGGACGAGGTAGGAACCTCATGAAAGGCAGTAAGATGTGCATAAAGGTCCCATTTCGCCCGGTCAAATTGCCAGCGTGGGCAATGAGGAGGTGGAGAAAACAGAGGGGACTTAAGGATGATTGGGAAATGATCGCTGTCATGTAAGTCCGGGAGGACAGACCAGGTGAAGTGAAGGACTGTTGAGGAAGAGCAGATGGAGAGATCGATAAAGGAGAAAGAATGAGTTCGAGGATCAAAATGGGTAGGAGTACCCGTATTTAAAACATGGAGGGGAAGAGAAGCAAGAAATGCCTCCAACTGAATGCCACGGGAGTCACAGTGCGACCCTCCCCAGAGAAAATGGTGTGCGTTAAAATCGCCAAGTAATAGAAGGAGTGGCGGTAAGGAAGAAACCAGAAAATCAACATCTGGGATAGACAATGCCCGCGAAGGAGAGAGATATATAGAACAGTGTGTATACCACTTATTCAAGTGGATACGGGCTGCGGTGTAATGTAAGGAAGAAGGGACATAAAGCTGACGGTATGGAACACCAGTGCGTATAAGAAGAGCACTTTCGTTAAAGGTTCCATCGGAAAAAGGATCCGATGAATATAACAAATCATAGCCTGAAAAGGGCCTGATAACAGTGGATTGTAATTTGGGTTTTTGCAAACAGACCCCAACAGGGGAAAACTGGGAGAGCAACACCTGAAGTTCACCCCGGTTACCCCTGAGGCCTCGGATATTCCACTGCAAATAAGCCATGATTTATGGAGAGAACGATATAAGTGGAAGTGAGAGGAATCTATGGACTAGGGTTAGAAAAGTCCATGTGTGGAGGACGCGGAAGACCTGTAATCAGAGAGGGAGGAGGATGTTGTGAAGGAAGGGGGGGTTGAGACAAAGAAGAGAGATGAGGAACCTCAGGTGGAGTAGTGTCCATCATCGGTCCAGTCTCTGAAATATATTCTCCAATAGCTTCCAGTGTTTCGGAAGTCAAAGATGCAGAATGTGGGACTACATTAGAAATGGAAGAAAGAGGGAGCAACTATCAGGGGGTCTATAGACTGTACTAAAGTAGAGGACGAGGAGATAGAAGAGGAAACTGTCGTAGGGGCTTGGGAGGGGACAGGGGATGAAGGTAGTGTATGAGGAGGATGATGAACCTCCACACACGTTACAGAACTAGTCGGAGGCGAAGAACCTGGCAGTAGGGATTTTTTGCTGGGCTTATGAGAAGAAGGGGGGCGCTGAGGTTTAGGCGAAGGACGAGGACGTGTAGACTCAGAATTGTGTGAGTGAGTAGAGGAAGGAGTGTGGACAGTATGGGAAGCCGAGGTAGGGACCTCGGAGCCAAGAACATCAAAAGGATTCGAGACAGGGGTGATTGAGGATGAGGCGACCACAGAGGAAGCCGTGGAAGTTGGGACCCCAGAAGCTGGGCGACGTCTAGCAAAGCGAGAATAGGAAATGCGGGGAAGTCTCCCTTGAATGCGTAGATGAGAGACGGCCATATGAGAAGCCTTCCGCCTCTTTGAGACAACGGATTTCCCGCTCATTCAGGTAAACCTGACAACGGCGAGAATACGATGGCTGTGCCTCATGACAGTTAAGGCAAGAGGGAGGTAGAGTACAAGAAGAACTGGCATGGTCGTCAACACCACAGACTGGGCATTCGGCCATGGACCTGCAATATTTTGCTGGATGACCAAAACGCCAGCAGTTTCTACACTGCTGCAGTGTAGGGGTCACCTTTCGAACTTGTAAACGTTGACCTGCAATGTAGACCGAAGGTGGAAGTTCTCGGCAGTCAAACGTAACGACCCTTTGCAAGGATAACGTCCGCTTATTGGCTGGGAGGAAAAAAAGTGTCAACCTTAAGGATAGGGAGTTCTTGGAGCTCAAGCTGCTCCTAAAATATCATCACCACATGTCTGGAAATTCCGTTGGACAATGGTGTGGGGTAAAATGACAGAACCACAACAAGAATTGAGGGAATGATGTTTGTCAATAGTAACAGGAACAGTATCTATGGTTGAAAGAGAAAGATCGGAGCTTGGCCAGCATTCTGGACCGTGATGATGCAAAGTGCCGCTCTTGAGGGCGTGAAATGAGATATCTTTACCTACATGGCATAGCAGAGCCTTACCGATACTATGATCTGAAAGATAGGTATTAGGAGAAGTCAGTAGAGTAAAAATTTTGTCCATTGAGTAGTGTGAAACAAAGTGTCTAAGGGGAGTGCGGACGAGCTAGTTGTTTCTGAGACGAACGAGAAGGAAGTGTCGAATCGTCATGTAAGGGTCGTGTCGTTTGTGCGCGGGACCAGGGGTGGTCCGACGTGTGACAGGCGGGCAATTCGAAAATTGCTGCACCGTTAAGGGAGAAGCCGGAATCAAGGTCAGAGAATAGCGAAGGTCAGACGTATCAAAAAGGCCAGTCAGGTCCCCGGTACCTAAAGCAGGTGACGAACCGGCACCAGCAAGAGGTACAGGGGTATTAGGGTTGTCAGAAGAGTTGTCCGTTAAAGAGGTAGGGTCGGAACTAGGTGCGGTATCAAGGGGCCCGGGGGTAGGTTCACAGATTAGCGCATCCATGGTTAGGTTGCTTCTTTCTTTTTGTTTTTAAGAAAAAAAAGAAAGAAGAAAATAAAATAAAAATAATAAAAAGAATAAAAAAAGGGGGGAACATGGAGGAATAGCTCCTAGGAGGAATGAAAGGGGCGTAAATCCCCCTCCGCGCCCAAGAGGACCTCAACACCGCAAGTAGTGCAGATGCTGCATGGAACCCGTGCCATACCCTACCCTTCATGCCAGTAAACCAGCAATCCAGGATAGCAACCTCACATCCACCGAGCCACCTCGGCGGAAAAAAGAGAGGGCGGTTGGATATCTGCCACAAAGCATACTGCCTTCGGCCACCACCCCCGGAATCCGAAAGGTGGCCTCCAGAGATACACCCGTCGCCCGAAGGACATCCCCAGGCGATCCAGATTCCACGGCAAACTACACCACCGCCAAGAACCTCAACGGAATGGGATTGGACCACGGTACTCTTCCCCCTACCTAGGAACTAGAATGCCTGTGGAGAGAAGCTCCCAGGGTAAAAATGGGAAGGAAATAAGGGAGGGATGAGGAGGAGGAGGAGGAGGAGGAGGAGGAAAGGGAATAAGGAAGATGGGGAAGATGGGAAAGGGGAGGGGGGATTGGGGGGTAATTAGGTTCGGTCTGAGGAAGAAGACCAAGAGGTCTAATTCCTCAGACCGATAGCCTCTTTACCGCGACAAGGAGCCCCCCTTAAAGAGGTTGCAAGCCATAGTACTACGGCACTGACAGTGAAAGGGTTAAAGACTACTTAAGTCTAGACAGGTAAATTTCAAATATTCAATATTTTACTCTTTTATTAATATGAGGTAGTACAATTTATGATACAAACATACATTTTTAGGTTTGTAATAATGGTTTAATAGATAAGGGATAATAAAATATTTGGGTGAGCTGCTTCAAATTTTGTTAGAGATTAGCATAGTTATGGTTATTTTTGAAAGATGATGAGGCTCCATCCTTTGTCCACTGACGCTGAGACAAGCTTCCCAATTGCACTTGCTTATTGCATCTTTTATTTATGCAATCCCTAAAAGCACTAAACTTGCACTGTTAGTGTTATTTCATTCTACTTACCAGGTGGTGTAGTATTAGTTCTCATAAGATTTCCTTGCATGGTTGGACCGTGGGCTAGTATGAGGTGATGGAATTGGTCGCTGGATCTGAGGTGGAGGAAGGGGAGGATGCGTTGCTTGCCAGTAAGCATCAAGATACTCTGCTATATGTTCACATGCATCTTCAAGCTGCAATAAAATAGCTATACATAAGTGCATACATAACTTTGCTTTTAATTAAGGTTTCAGCTTGTCATTTCTCTCATTGTGTACAGTATACACTGTAAGACACAAAACAAACAAAAAACAAACAACTTGATTTCTATAAAGTGGTATACAGTATACAATTGGCATCTGAGTATTGATATGTATAAACTACTTTATAGAAAGTCTCTTGTTATGCAGAGTATTTCAGGCAGCCTTAATATTAAATTATAATTACAGACAATGAGACAAATTAAGTAGTTTATTAGAATGCTATAGTTTGCCATATTTAACAATTAAATACTCTAACAATTTGGTATATGAATTAATACATGGTGAAACACATTGGTGATAGTGTGAACATAGTAGGAATGCTAATATAATTTGGATCAACAGGGTTGCTAATCAGACATCAGACTTAAAAATAAACTGTCCAAGTAGGGTTTAAGACAGATTTAGGATGTGCTTTTTGACAATATTTTTCAAGCTAGTGACTGAAGGGAAAATGTTTGCATTATTTGTAAGTTCCAATTTTTAAGATGTTGCTTTCATAGACAGCTACAGAACCCATGAACCCAGAATCTGTGACTCATTTATCACAAAATAAAGTTTTAACATCCAAACTGATGCACAATGTACGTACATAAGATAAAATAGTTTCTTCTAATCACAACCCTGATTATGCAAATAAAAAGAAAGAAAAGGATATATAAATCCTGGCTTCCCTCATAATTTGTATATACAGTAGTGCCTCGCTTATGGCATTCCGCTAATATGGACATTTCAAATTATGACCAAAACTCGATATACGGCTCCCCCCACCTGTCTTTCTAATACGGTCACCGTGCCCCACCCAGTTTGTTTACATTCTCCGTGAGCTTCATAAGCACGCGCTCTCCATTATGTCTGGAAACTTTCCAAAATTTCAAGTGTTTTAAAGTTATTATAGGTTTTATATATAGGTACTCTGACAATTATACATATGTGTACCTGTACCTAAATAAACTTACACACTGTGCTGGCGTGCTGGTACATATTAAAATCACTAAGATTGTCTTATTAGTCTTCACGCCATGTTAATAATGATAATACAGTGGACTCCCGAGTAACGTAAAAACTTCATTCCAGAAGCCTGCTCAGTGCCATTACCGAACAATTTACTCCCTTAAGGAATAATGTCACGTAGGTTAGTCTATTTCAGATCCCCAAAAATACACTTCCACAAGCACTTACAATATTATACTTACATAACTGTACGATTTCTGGAGTGTTCGTTACTCCGGGGTCCACTGTAATAATAATATGCAATAAATACTCATACTGTAAATTGCCTTAAAAAATGCTCAAATTATTTTCCTATAAAATAAATTCAATTTTTACAATTATTTCCACCTAATCACCCTAAACTAAATACTCAACTTAAATTACTCTCAAAATGCTCAATGTTATTTTCATTAAGATAATTTAATTTTTACTATTATGTTCCATCCTACTAAACACTTGTTACAATGTCTATCATCATTTTGTAATGAACAATGTATTATCATCATATTATAATTTGAACGATCTACCAATTTAAGCTCACTCAATTTCTCCAATATTATGTTCATAGTCTATAAGCCATTAGATTAAGCTGCCCCTAATGCCAAGGCATGCCAGAGGCTCTCCTTGCACCTCAATTTATGATTGTAATGTAAACCCATGTACACAAGCAAAGAAATAAAATTGTATTTGTATTTGTATTATAACAAATTTCAGAAAATCTCAAGGACAGTAGGTATATTATCTAAGATACGCTATTATGTGCCTCAACCAGCTCTCATTGCACTATATCATTCTCTTATCTCCCCTTTTATCTCACCTATGGAATCTGTGCATGGGGGCTCAACAACATTAAATCACCTTAGACCACTCATAACCCAGCAAAAGGCTGCAGTCAGGATGATAACAAATTCCCACTCTAGACGCCTCCACCTATATTCAGAACCTTAAAACTACTCACCATAAAAAATATTCATACCTATTCATGTGCCTTCTACATACATAAAACTCTACATGCTAATATCAACCCTGCGCTCAGAATTCTCCTCAACAACTTTAATAGGTCCCACGAACATGACACAAGACACAGATCACTATTTGACATACCCCGAGTCCATACTAACCAATGTAAAATTCTATGCACATAAAGGGCCCCAGAATCTGGAATTCATTACCAGTAAATATCAAGTTAACCTTGTCGGAAAATCAATTCAAGACTCTTCTCAAAAATCACCTACTCACCCTATACTAAATACTCATACTGTAACAAACTTCCAAACCCAATATTATTTTACTTAAGATGATCTCAATTTGGAAAGAATCTAGCAGTAGGATCCCAAGCTCGAACACTCGTCAACAGACTACCTCACCAACACCTACCCAGATACACTATTCCTAGCTCCTACCAACTCAATTGAAGTCTCACACATAATCAACACCCTTAAAAACAAAGCAGGAGACATAAACAGCTTACCACCCTTTATGTACAAAAAAGCTACACATGTACTGTCACCAATTATAGCAGCATTATTCAATAAATCCATTGAATCTTCAACCTTCCCATCAATTCTCAAAATAGCTAGGGTCACCCCGATCCACAAAGGAGGTGACCAAACTGACTTGAACAATTACAGACCAATCTCAAATTTACCACTGCTTTCTAAAATCTTCGAAAAATTAATTCATAAACAGATCTATTCCTACCTCGTCTCACACAATGTACTAAACCCCTGTCAATTTGGATTCAGGACCAACAAGAGCACAAACGATGCTATAACACACATGTTAGAGTTAATATACACCGCACTTGAGAAGAAAGAGGTTCCGCTGGGAATCTTCATAGACCTACGCAAAGCATTTGATACAGTCGACCATTGATTTATTGCTCACAAAACTGGCGCACTATGGTATTAGGGGCACCCCTCAACTACCTAAAGTCGTACCTTAGCAACAGAAGTCAGTACGTGAACACAAATGGAGAGAACTCTTCCACACAACAAATTACAGTCGGTGTCCCTCAAGGTAGTGTCCTGGGGCCCTCCTATTCCTCATTTACATAAATGACCTACAATCATCACAACTACTCAAACCCATTTTGTTTGCAGATGACACAACATATGTCTTCTCTCACCCAAATCCAGTGTACTAGCCAACACAGTTAATGCCGAATTACAGAAAATATCAACATGGATGATGACAAATAAGCTTACTCTCAATAGGACAAGACCTACTACATTCAGTTTGGAAACAAAGCTACAAATGTTCCATTTAAAATAACCTAAATGGTTCACCCATCACAAGGCTCACAGAGGGAAAATTCCTAGGAATCCACCTTGACAAGTCTTAATTTCCAAACACACATACAACAAATTTCAAGAAAATCTCAAGGACAGTAGGTATATTATCTAAGATACGCATATGTGCCTCAACCAGCTCTCATTGCACTATATCATTCTCTTATCTACCCTTATCTCACCTATGGAATCTGTGCATGGGGCTCAACAACATTAAATCACCTTAGACCACTCATAACCCAGCAAAAGGCTGCAGTCAGGATGATAACAAATTCCCACTCTAGACAGCATACTCCACCTATATTCAGAACCTTAAAACTACTCACCATAAAAATATTCATACCTATTCATGTGCCTTCTACATACATAAACTCTACATGCTAATATTAACCCTGCGCTCAGAATTCTCCTCAACAACTTTAATAGGTCCCACAACATGACACAAGACACAGATCACTATTTGACATACCGAGTCCATACTAACCAATGTAAAAATTCTATGCACATAAAGGGCCCCAAAATCTGGAATTCATTACCAGTAAATATCAAGTTAACCTTGTCGGAAAATCAATTCAAGACTCTTCCAAAAGTCACCTACTCACCCTATACTAAATACTCATACTGTAACAAATTTCCCAAACCCAATATTATTTTACTTAAGAAGATCTCATTTTGATATGTTCATCCTCCTTAACACTTGTTGCAATCTCATATCATCATATTGTCATTTAAAATCTTATAGTATCATCATTTTCTTAATTTGAAATAAAATATATACCTAGATGAAACTCTAAAACTATTTCTAGTATTGTTATTATACTAGTATAGCATCAACATACTGTAATTTGAAATAAATTCTACAACTAGATTAAACTCAACCAATTTTCTTGTATTGTCTTTAAATAGTATGTATAACCATTTAATAATTTAAATAATATAGAACTAGAATAAACTCAATCAATTTCTTTAGCATTAAGTACTTAGTGAATAAGTCTCTAGAATAAACTGCCCCTAATGCCATGGCATGCCAGTGGCTCTCCTTGCATTACAGTTTTATATTTGTATTATATTTGTAACTACCAATAACATTGTACACTTGTAACATGCATTGAAATAAAAATTATTATTATTATTATTATTATTATTATATGTTCATCCTCCTTAACACTTGTTGCAATTTCATATCATCATATTGTCATTTAAAATCTTATAGTATCATCATTTTCTTAATTTGAAATAAAATATATATCAGAAGAAACTCTAAAACTATTTCTAGTATTGTTATTATACTAGTATAGCATCAACATACTGTAATTTGAAATAAATTTACAACTAGATTAAACTCAACCAATTTCTCTTGTATTGTCTTTTAATAGTATGTGTAACCATTTAATAATTTAAATAATACAGAACTAGAATAAACTCAATCAATTTCTTTAGCATTAAGTACTTAGTGAATAAGTCTCTAGAATAAACTGCCCCTAATGCCATGGCATGCCAGTGGCTCTCCTTGCATTACAGTTTTATAATTGTTTTATAATTGTAACTACCAATAACATTGTAACTTGTAAATGCATTGAAATAAAAATTATTATTATTATTATTATTATTATTATAATCACTCTAGTTCAACACCAAAGAAAATGTGTACACAATAATTTATTGGGGTAACTGTAGAAAATTATTCCTTTCATATGCCTTCACTCAGAGCGTCATTTCATCTAAAAATGGTGTTACGTGAGAATGGAGTGTTGTCTTTTATTTATTCTACTGTACCAACGTGAGACAATTTGTACACAAATGTAAAGTCTAAAAATGGTGTTACATGAGAATGGGAGTGTTCCTCTGTATTTATTCTACTGTACCAACGTGGAGACAATTTGTATACAATGTAAAGTGTTTGTATTATGGTATAATACAAACGTGGAAGTCAGGAACATAGAAGTCAGGTATGGAGAGGTATGGTAGCCAGCCAGGCCACCCGACCCCATCACTTCATAATAAACTATGACATTTTAAGCATCCCAGAGTGATAAAATACATATACAGTTCACTCATTACTTACCTTAAAATATTTGTAGTCTTAATGTAGGGTGAGAGGTGAGTAAATGAGATAAAATGAATAAACTAGAGAGAGAATGAATAAATGAGAGAGGCCAGAGACGCGGAGTATATAAACAAACAGATGAACACGTCTGGTTTTGGTTCATAGTAAGGAAGTAAGTTTATTCAGGTATACACAAATACAGTTAAATAGATTATTATACATAGCAGCATATGTGAAGAGAACCCAGGATAACCCAAAAAAAGTCAAAGTGACTTATACCCCAGTGTAAATAAGACACTTTGTCTGACTCTTTTTGGGTTATCCTGGGTTCTCTACACATATGCTGCTATGTATAATAATCTATGCTGTGCTGTATGACCCTTGTAGGTTTAGTGCTTTTATTATTATAATAATAACCTATGTAACTGTATTTGTGTATACCTGAATAAACTTACTTCGTTACTATGAACCAAAACCAGACGTATTCGTCTGTTTGTTTATATACTCCGCATCTCTGGGTTCTCATTTATTGATATAACCATGTATAACCATCCTACAAAACACTTTGTCACAATGTAATATCCTCAGATTGTAATTTGAGTAAACTTATTATCTGCTATAAACATAAGCTAATGTTTAACTATAACAAACTTAATCAATTTCTTTAGTATTAAGTAGTCTATAAGCCATTAGATTTAGTCTACCCATAATGCCATGGCATGATAGTGGCTCTCTTTGCACTTCAATTCATAACTATAATTACAAAATCTCAATGTAAACGTGCAATGAAATAAAAATACAGTGGTACCCCGACTTACGATATTTTTTCATTCCAGAATGCTGTTCAAGTGCCATTACCAAACGAATTTATCTCCATAAGAAATGATGTAAAATAGACTAGTCCTCTTAGACCCCCAAAATTACACTTACAAAAGCATAAAAGGGTGAGTTTGGGGACCATCATAAGTCGGGGTACCACTGTATTATTCTTCTTGAATGAATGTAAAACGTGTTATGAATAATACTTACTTAGCTAATTATTCCCAACACTGATATTATAATGACCACGTAAACTAACTGCAATGCAATTGTTTTAAATTGTTTTAAATTGTTATCTCACTCAATTAGTTGCATTGCTGCAATAAATTGCTACAATTAATTGATATGTTCAACTTATATTCAAACTTTAAAACTTAGATAAGCAACTTTACTTATTTTATAAATTATCAACCATAACTTTTTATTATTTTATTATTACTATTGCTTTAATTTGTTTAATCTGATTTAATTAATTTTATAATGAAGACAAAAGTACAAAACTATGTTCAAATTTCATAGCTTAAATACTCACCTTTACTCATTGTATACTATCTACAATAATTCTTACAATCTAGTTTTAAGTTAATTTTAAGTCTGCCCAAAATGCCCTGCATACTAGGGGCTTTTGGCATGTACACCTCATGTAATCTAAATAACCAAATGTAATTCTTTGTATCATGTCCAAATAAAAATTATTATTATTATTATTATTATTCTTCTTTCAACAAATCGGCCATATCCTACCGAAGCAGGGTGGCCCAAAAAGAAAAACAAAAATTTCTCTTTTTAACTTTAGTAATGTATACAGGACAAGAGGTTACTAGCCCTTTGCTCCCAGCATATTAGTCGACTCTTACAACACGCATGGCTTACGGAAGAATTCTGTTCCACTTCCCCATGGAGATAAGAGGAAATAAGAACAAGAACTAGTAAGAAAATAGAAGAAAACCCAGAGGGGTGTGTATATATATGCTTGTACATGAATGTGTAGTGTGACCTAAGTAAGTAGAAGAAACAAGATATACCTGAAATCTTGCATGTTTATGAGACAGAAAAAAAAGACACCAGCAATCCTACCATCATGTAAATCATGTAAAACAATTACAGGCTTTCATTTTACACTCACTTGGCAGGATGGAAGTACCTACCTGGGTGGTTGCTGTCTACCAACCTACTACCTAGGAATATTATTATTATTATTATTATTATTATTATTATTATTATTATTATTCATTCTCTCTCTCTCTCTTGTTTATTCGTTTTATCTCGTTTACTCACCTCTCACCTTATAATAATAATAATAATAATAATAATAATTTTTATTTCTATGCATGTTACAAGTGTACAATGTTATTGGTAGTTACAATTATAAAACAATTATAAAACTGTAATGCAAGGAGAGCCACTGGCATGCCTTGGCATTAGGTATGTAATGATGGGTAGGCTTCAGGATGTACATGTTTATAGAGGGGCAACGGATATATCGGATCATTATTTGGTTGTAGCTACAGTTAGAGTAAAAGGTACATGGGACAAAAGAAAATGACAACAGCAAGTAAGAGAGGTAAAAGTGTATAAACTAAGGGAGGAGGAAGTTAGGGTGAGATATAAGCAACTATTGGCAGAAAGGTGGGCTAGTGCAAGTATGAGTAGTGGGGGGTTGAAGAGAGTTGGGATAGTTTTAAAATGCAGTATTAGAATGTGGGCAGAAGTTTGTGGCTATAGGAGGGTGGGTGCAGGAGGAAAGAGGAGTGAGTGGTGGAATGAAGAAGTAAAGGGTGTGGTAAAAAAGAAAAAAGCTTATGAGAGGTTTTTACAAAACAGAAGTGTTAATAGAAGAGCAGAGTATATGGAGAGTAAAAGAAAGGTTAAGGAGTGGTGAGAGTGCAAAAGAAGAGCAGATGAAAGAATGGGAGAGGCTCTGTCAAGAAATTTTGCTGAAAACAAGAAAAAAATTTGGAGCGAGATAAACAAGGTAAGAAAGCCTAGGAACGAATGGATTTGTCAGTTAAAAACAGGTAGGGGAGTTAGTAGATGGGGAGCTGGAGGTATTGGGTAGATGGCTGGAATATTTTGAGGAACTTTTAAATATCGATGAAAAAGAGGCGGTAATTTCATGTACTGGCCAGGGAGGTACAACATCGTTTAGGAGTGAAGAAGAGCAGGATGTGATGTGGGGAGGTGCGTGAGGCATTCGTAGAATGAAAAAGGGTAAAGCAGCTGGAACTGACAGAATCATGACAGAAATGTTAAAAGCAGGGGGATATAGTGCTGGAGTGGTTGGTATTTTTGTTTAATAAATGTATGAAAGAGGGAAGGTACCTAGGGATTGGCAGAGAGCATGTATAGTTCCTTTATATAAAGGGAAGGGGGATAAAGAGAGTGTAAAAATTAGGGAATAAGTTTACTGAGTATACCAGGTAAAGTGTATGGCAGGGTTATTATTGAAAGAATTAGAGGTAAGACAGAGAGTAGATTGCAGATGAGCAAGGAGGCTTAGAGGGGGGTAGGGGTGTGTAGATCAAGTGTTTACAGTGAAGCATATATGTGAACAGTATTTAGATAAAGTTAGAGAAGTTTTCATTGCATTTATGGATTTAGAAAGGCATATGATAGAGTGGATAGGGGGGCAATGTGGCAAATGTTGAAAATGTATGGAATAGGTAGTAAGTTACTGAAGGCTGTAAAGAGTTTTTATGGGGGTAGTGAGGCTCAGGGTAGGGGGGTGTAGGAGAGGGGGATTACTTCCCGGAAAAAAATGGGGCTTAGACGGGGGTTGTCACCATGGTTGTTTAATATATTTAAAAAGGGGTTGTAAAAAAAAGTAAATGCTAGGGGGTTGGGGAGAGGGGGGGGATTAAATTAGGGGGGTTAAATGAAAAAAGGGGTTGACACAGATACTTTTTGCTGAGGGGTACTGTGCTTATGGGATTTTCCCCAAAAAAAAATTTAAGGTTAGTGCCCTGATCGCAAAACCTCCCCCTTCCCCCGGGGGCTGCGTTCGATTCCCAGTTTTGGGTAGAAACTTTGGGGGTGCTTTACACCGGTTGTCTATGTTCACCCATCAGTAAAATGGGTACCTGGGAGTTGGTCGACTGGTGTGGGTCGCACCCCCGGGCAAGGCCCAATTGGGGCCCAAATGCTCTGCATAAAAAGGGGGCTTTCTATATAGTAGTATGTCATTGATGCCCTTTCCTGTATACCTTTTACATGTACTTGTAGTAAATAAAAAATATTATTTCCCGTTTGGGGGAGTGTGAAAAAGGAGAAAGTTGAAAGTGAACATAGATAAGAGTAAGGTGATGGGGGGATCAAACGATTTAAATAAAAAAAAAATTGGTATCACATTGGGGAGGGTTATGGAAGAAGAAAAAGTTTTCAGATATTTGGGGGTTGACGTGTCAACGGGGGGGGTTTTGAAGGAGGGGGTTTTCCATGGGGAATTATAAAGGGAAAAAAAAGGGAGTGGTGCGTTGGGGGTATCTGTGGAGAAAAAAAAGTTACCCCTGGAGGCAAAAAAGGGGGGAAGTATGAAAGATAGTGGTACCAACACTCTTATATGGGTGTGAAGCAGGGGGTTCCCCAAAGCTGCAGCGATGGGGGCTGGGGGGCAGTGGAGATGTCCTGTCAAAAAGGGAATTGTGGGGTAAATATTATGCAAAAAATTTGGGGAAGGGGAAAATTTAAAAAGGGGGTGGAGTTACTAAAAGTTTTTCAGGGGGGTGAAGGGGGGGTTTTGAGGGGGTTTGGTTTTTTGGGGAGAATGGATCAAAGTGGGGAAAAGTTTTGGGGAGCATATAAATCTGTGGGGGGAAGGAAGGGGGGTAGGGACCCCCCCTTTTAAAAAGGTTGGGAGGGGGGGAAAGGAGGTTTTGTGGGCGGGGGGGTTGGACTTCCAGCAAGCATGTGTGAGCGTGTTAGATAGGGGGGAAGGAGACGAAGGGTTTTTTTGGGCCGGGCGAGCTGTTGGAGTGTGAGCAGGGTAACATTTGGGGGAAGGGTTCGGGGGAAACCGTTGGACTTGAGTCCTGGAAATGGGAAGTACAATCATTTTTTAAAGGGGGGGTCTGGGATAGGGGCAGCTGGGGGGGTTTTTCTCAGCTGTCGTATCGGGGTGCCTCTGCAAAAAAAGTGATTATGTATGAGGGGGTGAAAGTGTTGAATGATGATGGCATTTTCTTTTGGGTTTTTTTTTTTTTTGGGTCCCCCGCCTTGGTGGGAGATGGCCGACTTGTTGAAAAAAAAAGGGAACTGAAAATTATTTGTATAAATAAATACTACTCACCTCTCCCCCCCACATTAAGACTATAAATATTTTAAAAAGGAAGCAATGAGTGTACTACAGTGGCCCCCAGATTTTGTACTGCCCCAACTGAACAATTATGAAGGTTTTTTGGGGGGCAAACGGACTAATTTTAATTCAACTTTATGGAAAAAAAATTTGTCGAACAGCACTCGAACAGCCTTCTACCGGAGAGAATTCCGGGGGCAACCCCCCCGGGCCCGGCGGCCGGCCTCCGGGACAAGCCATCAACCAGGCGTTCTTGACGCAGCCCCAAAATCCCCCCCACAGCCCGGCTGATCAGGTACTTGAGGTGCCTGTTCCTGCGAAGACACCCGGGGGTTGTTTGGAAAACCCCTGAGCTGGGAGGCAGTTAACAATTTTTGGGCCCCCCACACTTATTGTGTTGCCCTCAACGTGGGGGACTGCTCTTCAATGGGGGGATGTTTTGCCTCCCCGTTTTTGCTTTGAGGAGGTTTTTGTGAATTTGGGGATAATTCGAGAATTTCCATGTGTATATAATAATGTATCTCCCCGCCTGCATTCTAGAGACAGGTTTGGAATTTGCGTTCCCAGTAGTTGAGGTGGTTTTCGCACTTAGGTGGGGTTTTCGACCAAGGTCAGCAATTTCACCCCCCTTTTAAAGGGGAGTTATTTTGGTTTTTCCACCTAGATAGAACAAGCGATCTGTAAGTGTCAACATGGGCTTCTGGGTTTTTAAGGTTCTCATTATCCATCCTGTCATTTTTCACAGATGAATTGTACATTGTTATGGCCCCTTTAAGGGAAAACCTCTGACATGATCACCCCAGGTCTTTGACATTATTTTTTTCTCTTTGTGTGGTTGGAATTATTTTGATCCGATGGAAATTTTTTTTTGGGAATTTTTCTCATCATTGCTTATTGTTTTTGCAGCCCATTTAAAGAGGTTTATTTGCTTGGGCTTCAGTTTTAAACGGTGGACCGCCAAGATTCGGGGTCATCTGCAAAAAGGGAAACACAGCACTGTGGGGTTTATCCCTGTCAATGTCTGTATGAGGATGAGGAATAGGATGGGAGCAAAATGTGCCTTGTGGAACAGAGCTTTTTCAGTAGCTGCCCAGACTTTACTCTGTTACTACTTTTTGTGTTCTACTGTTGGAAATTATAGATCCATCTACCAACTTTTCCTGTTATTTTATCCCCTTTTTTGTGCTATTACACCAATTAAAACCAAAGGTTTTTTAAAAATTTATATAACATCTGCATTCTGTTTTTTTTCTAGAGCATCCAGGACCTTGTCGAGGGTCCGTAGTTGGGACAGACAGGAGCGGCCTGCTCTAAACCCATGCTGTCCTTTTGAATTGATGGGTTTAAGATATTGGGATCTTGCTTCTTAAACCCTTTAAAATTTTTATATGGGGGTTATTGGTCTTAGTTCTTTTTTTCTTTACTGCCCCCCGTGGGCGGGGTTGTCTTTTTTTTAGAGCTGGGGGGATCCCCGTGTCCATTCCCCCATATTAAAAGCATGTGATAGGGGGGTTTGGAGTTCTTGATGCAGGAGTTCCATGAGTCTGGGCCTGGAGCGGGTGCATGGGATGTCATTTTGCCAAGCTTTTTGGGTGTGGTGATGTCAGAAAGGCATGTGTCTGTCAAGTTCTGTGGGAGTTGGAAGTGGAAAATTAGAACGAAAGTGGAGGGGGGGAAACCCATAGTTTTAAGACAAGGTATATAAAGCTCATGGAGCAGGGGGGGCAGAAACCCA
>WNWK01035988.1:0-19434 GCA_009830355.1 Cherax destructor | reverse complement strand
TTAACCCGCTACATTCCAGGTGTTGTTTTTAACCGCTACATTTCAGGTGTTGTTCATTAACCCGCTACATTCCTGGTGTTGTTCATTAACCCGCTACATTCCAGGTGTTATTCATTAACCCGCTACATTCCAGGTGTTATTCATTAACCCGCTACATTCCAGGTGTTGTTTATTAACCCGCTACATTCCAGGTGTTGTTTATTAACCCGCTACATTCCAGGTGTTGTTTATTAACCCGCTACATTCCAGGTGTTGTTCATTAACCCGCTAAATTCCAGGTGTAGTTTATTAACCCGCTACAATCCAGGTGTTGTTTATTAACCCGCTACATTCCAGGTGTTGTTTTTTAACCCGCTACATTTCAGGTGTTGTTCATTAACCCGCTACATTCCTGGTGTTGTTCATTAACCCGCTACATTCCAGGTGTTATTCATTAACCCGCTACATTCCAGGTGTTATTCATTAACCCGCTACATTCCAGGTGTTGTTTATTAACCCGCTACATTCCAGGTGTTGTTTATTAACCCGCTACATTCCAGGTGTTGTTTATTAACCCGCTACATTCCAGGTGTTGTTCATTAACCCGCTAAATTCAGGTGTAGTTTATTAACCCGCTACAATCCAGGTGTTGTTTATTAACCCGCTACATTTGGAAAGGAAGATTGAAAATTTTGGAAAAAAATGTTTTGTTACCAAAAATAGTGTATCATTCTGGCAACATTTTGGTGTAATCAGCTTGTTTATATAATATTTCCTAGTATGTTTTTTCCTTAAATGTATTTTTTTGTTCTTGCTGTCATAAATAATACATGTTTCCAATTATTGTTTTTTTAGTTTTATCTCTGCAAAAATTAAATTTTTATGATTATTTCATTAATAAAACTCTACATAGCAACATCTCTGACGCCTCTATTCAAGTGCAGGAACTCATGGCACCTCAGTGGCCTCTGGGGTCTCAACAAGTGCTGATGCATGCAACTCGCTGAGATTTATCGTGCTATATCCATAGAGTTTCACAGAAAAAAATATATTAATAACTCAGAAATAAGTTATTGACATTGTTTGTAATGTTTTGCGAAAAGTATTAATAGGATTGTCATGATTTTTTACGTTATTGAGTAATGATGGCTCTACAACCACCCATGAAGGATTTCCGATATCTTTTACAGCTTTGTTTTTATTGATTTTTTTCCAACAAAATAATGGCAAAAACAAAATCCCTAACTTCAACATTTTTTATAATGGAATCTACTGACATTTTTGGTAAAAAGGATTGGGTCAACAATTATATAGCCTTTATCTTTCATCTGATGTTAACTAGAGCATTGTACATCTTCCCAATTTTGTAGAAATTTACAGGTTTTGTGACCCTAAAATTTAGTACATTTTATTTTTTCTATCTAACCTAAAGCCAAAAATCATAACAAAGACAGTGTATACGTTTTTAAAAGCTGTATAAATCACTATAAAAAATCTCATTGAAATTAGACAAAAAAAAGGAAAAAAAACGTGAATTCATTCGCCCCTCCCTTAACCCGCTAAATTCCATTTGTAGTTTATTAACCCGCTACAATGCAGGTGTTGTTTATTAACCCACTACATTCCAGGTGTTGTTTATTAACCCGCAACATTCCAGGTGTTGTTTATTAACCCGCAACATTCCAGGTGTTGTTTATTAACCCGCAACATAAGAACATAAGAAAGAACATAAGAAAGAAGGAACACTGCAGCAGGCCTACTGGCCCATGCGAGGCAGGTCCAAATCTCCAACGGCTTAAGCCAATGCCCCGACCCTGCTAGGTCAGGTTACATTCACTTAAGGAAGGAGCACTGCATCTGACCTAGCACAAGCTAGTCAGGATCAATTCACACCCAACCGCACCCACTCATATAATTGTCTAACTGACCACCTGGTCAGGTCACTTCCACTTAAGGAATTAGTACAGCTACTGACCTGGTAGTACAAGCTAGTCAGGTGCAAACACACACCCACCCACACCAACCCATGTATTTATCTAACCTATTTTTAAAACTACACAACGTCTTAGCATCTATGACGGTACTCGGAGTTTGTTCCACTCATCCACAACTCTATTACTAAACCAGTGCTTTCCTATATTTTTCCTGAATCTGAACTTTTCCAACTTGAAACCATTACTGCGAGTCCTGTCTTGGCTGGATATTTTCAGCACGCTATTTACATCCCCTTTATTTATTCCTGTTTTCCATTTATACACCTCAATCATATCCCCTCTAATTCTACGCCTTTCTAGAGAGTGCAGATTCAGGGCCCTCAGTCTATCCTCATAGGGAAGATTTCTGATACAAGGGATCAACTTTGTTATCCTCCTTTGTACGTTTTCCAGTGCATTTATATCCATTCTGTAATACGGTGACCAGAACTGTGCAGCATAATCTAAATGAGGCCTAACTAAAGATATATAGAGTTGAAGAACAACCTGAGGACTTCTGTTATTAATACTTCTTGATATGAAGCCAAGGAGTCTGTTAGCTTTATTGCGAACACTTATGCACTGTTGTCTAGGCTTCAGATTACTACTAACCAGAACTCCTAAATCCTTCTCGCAATCACAAGTAATAAGATTTACATTATTCAGCTTATATGTGGCATGGTTATTGTCCTGCCCAACAATTAGAACTTTGCATTTGTTTACATTAAACTGCATCTGCCACTTCTCCGACCACTGCATCAGTCTATTCAAATCATCCTGGAGTGCTCTAATGTCCTCATTTGAATGAATTGGACGGCCTATTTTTGTGTCATCAGCAAATTTACTTATGTTACTATTTATTCCCTCATCTATGTCGTTTATGTAAATTGTAAACAACAGGGGGCCCAAAACTGACCCCTGTGGAACACCGCTTGAGACGCGCCCCCATTCTGATTTCTCTCCATTTATACAAACTCTCTGCCGCCTATTAGTCAACCATGCCTCTATCCAGGAATTTTTTTTCCTCCTATTCCGTGTGCCTTAAGTTTCCTCAGTAGCCTCTGATGTGGAACTTTATCGAAAGCCTTACTGAAGTCCATATACACAATATCATATTCATTACCATTATCTACCTCCTCAAACACCTTAGTGAAAAAAGTTAGTAAATTCGTAAGACAGGAACGCCCCTTAGTAAAACCGTGTTGAGATTCATTAATCAATTTATGCTTTTCAAGATGGCTACGAATTGCCTCGGCAATTATTGATTCCATAAATTTACCAACTATGGAGGTAAGGCTTATTGGTCTATAGTTCGAAGCTAAGGACCTGTCACCTGCCTTGTAAATAGGTATTACATTTGCCCTTTTCCACTTGTCTGGCACTATGCCAGTTTGTAGTGATATACTGAAAAGATTTGCCAAAGGTTTGCTAAGTTCCTCTTTACATTCCTTTAAAACTCTTGCAAACAGTTCATCAGGGCCTGGGGATTTGTTAGGTTTTAATTTCTCTATTTGTCTGAGGACCATGTCACTAGTTACCCCAATCGAGCATAGTCTATTATCTTCCAGTTCTACATAATTTATTGTTTCTGGAATTCCGCTAGTATCTTCCTGAGTAAAAACTGAGAGGAAGTAAGTATTGAAAATTTCACACATATCCTTATCACTGTCCGTGATCTGTCCTGAGTTACTCTTAAGTGGGCCTATCTTGTCCCTAATCTTACTTCTGTATACCTGAAAGAACCCTTTTGGGTTAGTCTTCGAATCCCTTGCGACCTTAGCCTCATAATCCCTTTTTGCTTTTCTTATTCCTTTTTTTATTTCTCTCTTTAATTGATAATATTGATTTCTTATCTGTCCATCCCCTCTTTTGATACGCCTATATATGCCTCTCTTTTGACCAATGAGATGTTTTAATCTATTGTTCATCCATTTAGGATCATTTTTGTTAGATCTAATTTCCCTACTTGGGACAAAAGTTGTCTGGGCAGCTAGAACTACGCTCTGAAAAACGTCATATTGGCAACCAAAACCACCTACCTGACCCATTTTAGCCCACCTAGGTAATTTCTCAGCCCCATGAAGTCGGCTACACGAAAGTCTGGAACAGAGACTTGATTGCAGTTACCTGGATAATTCCATGATATATTAAAACTAAGTGATTAGTGATCGCTTTTCAAAAGCTCTTCATTAACCTCAAGAATATTTATTAGTGATTATTTGTTAGCAAGAACCAAATCAAGCAAGTTGCTACCTCTAGTTGGTTCTGTCACAAACTGTTTTAAAAAACAATCCTGAACCGTATCAAGAAAGTCACTAGACTCGAGATTACCTGTCTCATTGTTCCAATCAATTTGTCTAAAGTTAAAATCTCCCATTAACACAACATTTTCATATCTAGACGCCTTATGAATTTCGTCCCATAGCAGCTTACTGCACTCCCTATCCAGACTTGGGGGTCTGTAAATCACACCCAAAATTATTTTTTTCACGACCCTCGAGAAACTGTAGCCAAACAGATTCTGTGTCCGCTGTTTCTACTCTTATATCTTGTCTAACACAACAATTTAAATTATCTCTGACATACATCGCCACTCCACCACCCTTCCTGTTGACCCTATCAGTGTGGAATAGTTTGTAACCCTGAATGTTGCACTCGGAAGGCATTTCTCTATCTTTCAGGTTGAACCAGGTCTCTGTTATAGCAATAATATCTATATTACCTGCACTTGCAAGTAATCTTAGCTCATATATCTTATTTCTTAGACTCCTACTATTTGTATAGTAAACCTTAAAGGAGGTAGTCACTCGTTGCCCTCTACTATCTCTCTTTGTTTGTTGATCAATTGCTTTGCATTTACAAACAACTTTATTTTGAATCTTATCTTTTAAACATATCCCTGGGGTATCCTGGTATTATCTGCTGTTTCCAGGCCTATTACTACAGCCTGATTGTTTCCCACAAACACCCATACCTCTATAATCTATCAGTTTAAAGTCCTAGACAAGTCTCCAATGACCCCCTCAATCGAATTGGCTAATGCAACTACTCCAGCCCCAGAGAGATGAACCCCAATCCTTGCATACATATCACGTTTGCCATAGAATTTGTCCCAGTTATCAATGAATGGAATTGCAAGTCCCTTGCAGTACCTGTCTAGCCAGCAATTTATACCAATTGCCCTAGACATCCATTCATTGCCCACTCCCTTTCTAGGCAAAATGCTACATATGATTGGGATACCTCCCTTAGACCTAACGACTTCTATGGCTGACCTATACTTATCTAGTAGCTCCTGTCTTCTGCCCTTCCCAATGTCATTACCACAAGCACTAAGACAGATAATGGGCTTGTTCCCATTACCTGACATAATATTATCCAACCTGCTGACTATGTCACCAATACCAGCTCCTGGGAGGCACACCCTCTGACTGACCTTCCTATCCCTGTTACATAAAGCACAGTCCATATATCTTACCTGAGAGTCTCCCACAATCAGAATATTCTTACCTTGATTAGCAGGGAAGTCAGTGGTACCTTTAACCTCACTGACCACTGAAGTACACACGTCCTGGAGAACATTCCAGGTTTTGTTTATTAACCCGCAACATTCCAGGTGTTGTTTATTAACCCGCAACATTCCAGGTGTTGTTTATTAACCCGCAACATTCCAGGTGTTGTTTATTAACCCGCAACATTCCAGGTGTTGTTTATTAACCCGCAACATTCCAAGTGTTGTTTATTAACCCCCAACATTCCAGGTGTTGTTTATTAACCCGCAACATTCCAGGTGTTGTTTATTAACCCGCAAAATTCCAGGTGTTGTTTATTAACCCGCAACATTCCAGGTGTTGTTTATTAACCCGCAACATTCCAGGTGTTGTTTATTAACCCGCAACATTCCAGGTGTTGTTTATTAACCTGCTACATTCCAGGTGTTGTTTATTAACCTGCTACATTCCAGGTGTAGTTCATTAACCCACTATAATCCAGGTGTTGTTTATTAACCCGCTACATTCCAGGTGTTGTTTATTAACCCGCTACATTCCAGGTGTTGTTTATTCCCCCGCTACATTCCAGGTGTTATTTATTAACTCGCTACATTCCAGGTGTTGTTTATTAACCCGCTAAATTCCAGGTGTTTTTGTTAAACCGCTACATTCCAGGTGTTGTTTATTAACCCGCTACATTCCAGGTGTTGTTTATTAACCTGCTACATTCCAGGTGTTGTTTATTAACCTGCTACATTCCAGGTGTAGTTCATTAACCCACTATAATCTAGGTGTTGTTTATTAACCCGCTACATTACAGGTGTTGTTTATTAACCCGCTACATTCCAGGTGTTGTTTATTCCCCCGCTACATTCCAGGTGTTATTTATTAACCCGCTACATTCCAGGTGTTGTTTATTAACCCGCTAAATTCCAGGTGTTGTTTGTTAAACAGCTACATTCCAGGTGTTTTTTATTAACCTGCTACATTCCAGGTGTTGTTTATTAACCCGCTACATTCCTGGTGTTGTTCATTAACCCGCTACATTCCTGGTGTTGTTCATTAACCCGCTACATTCCTGGTGTTGTTCATTAACCCGCTACATTCCCGGTGTTTTTCATTAACCCGCTACATTCTACATTCCTGTTGTTGTTCATTAACCCGCTACATTCCTGGTGTTGTTCATTAACCTGCTACATTCCTGGTGTTGTTCATTAACCCGCTACATTCCAGGTGTTGTTCATTGACCCGCTACATTCCTGGTGTTGTTCATTAACCCGTTACATTCTACATTCCTGTTGTTGTTCATTAACCCGCTACATTCCAGGTGTTGTTCATTAACCCGCTACATTCCAGGTGTTGTTTATTAACCCGCTACATTCCAGGTGTTGTTTATTAACCCTCTACATTCCAGGTGTTGTTTATTAACCCGCTACATTCCAGGTGTTGTTCATAAACCCGCTACATTCCAGGTGTTGTTTATTAACCCGCTACATTCCAGGTGTTGTTTATTAACCCGCTAAATTCCAGGTGTTGTTTATTAACCCGCTACATTCCAGGTGTTGATTATTAACCCGCTACATTCCTGGTGTTGTTCATTAACCCGCTACATTCCTGGTGTTGTTCATTAACCCACTACATTCCAGGTGTTGTTCATTAACCCGCTACAGTCCAGGTGTTATTCATTAACCCGCTACATTCCAGGTGTTATTCATTAACCTGCTACATTGCAGGTGTTGTTTATTAACCCGCTACATTGCAGGTGTTGTTTATTAACCCGCTACATTCCAGGTGTTGTTTATTAACCCGCTACATTCATGGTGTTGTTCATTAACCCGCTACATTCCTGGCGTTGTTCATTAACCCGCTACATTCCAGGTGTTGTTCATTAACCCACTACATTCCTGGTGTTGTTCATTAACCCGCTACAGTCCAGGTGTTATTCATTAACCCGCTACATTCCAGGTGTTATTCATTAACCCGCTACATTCCAGGTGTTATTCATTAACCCGCTACATTGCAGGTGTTGTTCATTAACCCACTACATTCCTGGTGTTGTTCATTAACCCACTAAATTCCAGGTGTTGTTTATTAACCCGCTACAGTCCAGGTGTTGTTCATTAACCCGCTACATTCCTGGTGTTGTTCATTAACCCGCTACATTCCTGGTGTTGTTCATTAACCCGCTACATTCCAGGTGTAATTCATTAACCCGCTACATTCCAGGTGTTGTTTATTAACCCGCTACATTCCAGGTGTTATGCATTAACCCGCTACATTCCAGGTGTTATTCATTAACCCGCTACATTCCAGGTGTTATTCATTAACCCGCTACATTGCAGGTGTTGTTTATTAACCCGCATCATTCCACGTGTTGTTTATTAACCCGCAACATTCCAGGTGATGTTTATTAACCCACTACAATCCAGGTGTTGTTTATTAACCCGCTACATTCCAGGTGTTGTTTATTAACCCGCTACATTTCAGGTGTTGTTTATTAACCCGCTACATTCCAGGTGTTGTTTATTAACCCGCTACATTCCAGGTGTTGTTTATTAACCCGCATCATTCCACGTGTTGTTTATTAACCCGCAACATTCCATGTGTTGTTCATTAACCCGCTACATTCCAGGTGTTGTTTATTAACCCGCTGCATTCCAGGTGTTGTTCATTAACCCACTACATTCCAGGTGTTGTTTATTAACCCGCTACATTCCTGGTGTTGTTTATTAACCCGCTACATTCCTGGTGTTGTTTATTAACCCGCAACATTCCAGGTGTTGTTCATTTACCCACTACATTCCTGGTGTTGTTTATTAACCCGCTACATTCCAGGTGTTGTTTATTAACCCGCTACATTCTAGGTGTTGTTTATTAACCCGCTACATTCCAGGTGTTGTTTATTAACCCGCTACATTCCAGGTGTTGTTCATTAACGCACTACATTTCAGGTGTTGTTTATTAACCCGCTACATTCCTGGTGTTGTTTATTAACCCGCTACATTCCAGGTGTTGTTCATTAACCCACTACATTTCAGGTGTTGTTTATTAACCCTCTACATTCCAGGTGTTGTTCATTAACCCACTACATTTCAGGTGTTGTTTATTAACCCGCTACATTCCAGGTGTTGTTTATTAACCCGCTACATTCCAGGTGTTGTTCATTAACTCACTACATTTCAGGTGTTGTTTATTAACCAGCTACATTCCTGGTGTTGTTTATTAACCCGCTACATTCCAGGTGTTGTTCATTAACCCACTACATTTCAGGTGTTGTTTATTAACCTGCTACATGCCAGGTGTTGTTCATTAACCCACTACATTCCAGGTGTTGTTCATTAACCCGCTACATTCCTGGTGTTAAGAACATAAGAACATAAGAAAGGAGGAACACTGCAGCAGGCCTGTTGGCCCATACTAGGCAGGTCCTTCACAATCCATCCTACTAACAGAATAATTGCCCAACCTAATTTTCAATTCTACATGGTGACCTTGGAGTGATCAGAAGGCTGGGATTTCGAGTCACTCCGGGGTCACCATGTAGAATTGAAAATTAGGTGGCAACATTCTGTTAGTGGATGGATTGTGAAGGACCTGCTAGTGGGCCACAGGCCTGCTGCAGTGTTCCTCCTCTTATGTTTTTATGTTCTTAACACCAGGAATGTACAGGGTTAATGTGAACACCTGGAATTGCGGTTATAAACAACACCTGGAATTAGCGGGTTAAAACAACACCTAAATGGCGGGTTAATGAACAACACCTGGAATAACGAGGTTAAAACAACACATGGATACTGGCGGGTTAATAACACCTGGAATGCAGTTATAAAACAACACCAGAATGTAGCGGTGTTTATTAACCCGCTAAATTCCAGGTGTTGTTTATTAACCCGCTACATTCCAGGTGTTGTTCATTAACCCGCTACATTCCTGGTGTTGTTTATTAACCTGCTAAATTCCAGGTGTTGTTTATTAACCCGCTACATTCCAGGTGTTGTTCATTAACCCGCTATATTCCAGGTGTTGTTTATTAACCCGCTAAATTCCAGGTGTTGTTTATTAACCCGCTACATTCCAGGTGTTGTTTATTAACCCGCTACATTCCAGGTGTTGTTTATTAACCCGCTACATTCCAGGTGTTGTTTATTAACCCGCTACATTCCTGGTGTTGTTTATTAACCCGCTACATTCCTGGTGTTGTTTATTAACCAGCTACATTACAGGTGTTGTTTATTAACCCGCTACATTCCATGTGTTGTTCATTAACCCGCTACATTCCAGGTGTTGTTCATTAACCCGCTACATTCCAGGTGTTGTTTATTAATCCACTAAATTATAGGTGTTGTTTATTAACCCGCTACATTCCAAGTGTTGTTTATTAACCCGCTACATTCCATGTGTTGTTTATTAACCCGCTACATTCCAGGTGTTGTTCATTAACCCGCTACATTCCTGGTGTTGTTTATTAACCCGCTAAATTCCAGGTGTTGTTTATTAACCCGCTACATTCCAGGTGTTGTTTATTAACCCGCTACATTCCAGGTGTTGTTTATTAACCCGCTACATTCCAGGTGTTGTTTATTAACCCGCTACATTCCTGGTGTTGTTTATTAACCCGCTACATTCCTGGTGTTGTTTATTAACCCGCTACATTCCAGGTGTTGTTTATTAACCCGCTACATTCCATGTGTTGTTCATTAACCCACTACATTCCAGGTGTTGTTCATTAACCCGCTACATTCCAGGTGTTGTTTAATAATCCGCTAAATTCCAGGTGTTGTTTATTAACCCGCTACATTCCAGGTGTTGTTTATTAACCCGCTACATTCCATGTGTTGTTTAATAACCCGCTACATTCCAGGTGTTGTTCATTAACCCGCTACATTCCTGGTGTTGTTTATTAACCCGCTAAATTCCAGGTGTTGTTTATTAACCCGCTACATTCCAGGTGTTGTTTATTAACCCTCTACATTCCTGGTGTTGTTTATTAACCCGCTACTTTCCAGGTGTTATTTACTAACCCGCTACATTCCTGGTGTTGTTTATTAACCCGCTACATTCCAGGTGTTGTTTATTAACCCGCTACATTCCAGGTGTTGTTCATTAACCCGCTACATTCCTGGTGTTGTTTATTAACCCGCTACTTTCCAGGTGTTGTTTACTAACCCGCTACATTCCTGGTGTTGTTTATTAACCCGCTACATTCCAGGTGTTGTTTATTAACCCGCTACATTCCAGGTGTTGTTTATTAACCCGCTACATTCCAGGTGTTGTTTATTGGTCTTCCTCTTTTCTCTTGAGAATACCTCCTTAAATCTTTTCTTCACATCCTGGCAAACTTCCTGCACAGTCCTTAAGCTCTGCTTCCTTCAGTGATCTCCAGATTATTTACGAGGGTTTCTTTATTTGACAAGACTTGGTTGAGCAAATTGTTGCTTCTGGTAGACTCTGTTATACACTGTTTCAGGAAACAGTCCTGAACACACTTTAGAGAGTGTTTGGAATCCCACTTTAGAAGGAACTGTAAAGGTCATTCCCATTTGAATCATAGTTTAATGTATTGGGACTATAGAATCTAGTGCATAACAATTTTTTGTCATAGCATCAATTCTTCTCAACAATAATGCAAAGTGTTATGAAACTTGTAAATTAAAATTAAAAAAACACAAACCTGGAAAAAGTACAAGAAGAGACTGAGACTCTTGAAAGATGACAACAACACTGAATAAAACATTCCCTAACATTTCGTAACAGTGAACGATCATTAAGAAACACAGGTCAGCAAGAAAACCTTTTAATAGCTGTGAGTGAACTAGCAGCATATATTGTGCCAATACATAATTGTCTTCCATAGCAACTTTTGCAATTTGTTGCAATATTTCCCATAGACCAAATATAAAAATGTTTGAATTATGTTAAAGTAAAAACGAGTCACTGAGTCAGCCTGGCTGATAGAGTCAGCCTGGCTGATAGTAGAGTCAGCCTGGCTGATAGTAGAGTCAGCCTGGCTGATAGTAGAGTACGCCTGGCTGATAGTTGAGTCAGCCAAGCTGATAGTAGAGTCAGTCTGGCTGATAGTAGAGTCAGCCTGGCTGATAGTAGAGTCAGCCTGGCTGATAGTAGAGTCAGCCTGGCTGATAGTAGAGTCAGCCTGGCTGACAGCTGAGTCAGCCTGGCTGACAGCTTAGTCAGCCTGGATGACAGCTGAGTCAGCCTGGATGACAGCTGAGTCAGCCTGGCTGACAGCTGCGTCAGCCAGGATGACAGCTGAGTCAGTCAGGATGACAGCTGCGTCAGCCAGGATGACAGCTGAGTCAGCCTGGATGACAGCTGAGTCAGCCAGGATAACAGCTGAGTCAGCCAGGATGACAGATGAGTCAGCCAGGATGACAGATGAGTCAGCCAGGATGACAGTTGTACCACAGAACTGTGCTCTCTCTTTATTGTGTATTATTATGTATTCCATATAAGTTTACTTCAGATGTGTGCTTTTAACTTTCATCTTCACACACACACACACACACACACACACACTGTGTCACTGACGTGTATAGTATGCAAAGTCATGGAGAAGATCATCAGGAGGAGATTGGCGGAGCACCTAGAAAGACACAAGCTTATAAACGACAACCAGCACGGTTTCAGGGAAGGAAAATCCTGTGTCACAAACCTACTGGAGTTTTATGACAAGGTAACAGAAGTAAGACACGAGAGAGAGGGGTGGATAGACTGCATTTTTTTGGACTGCAAGAAGGCGTTCGACACAGTTCCTCACAAGAGGTTAATGCAAAAGCTAGAGGATCAGGCACACGTGACAGGAAAAGCACTGCAATGGATCAGAGAATATCTGACAGGGAGGCAACAACGAGTCATGGTACGTGACGAGATGTCAGAGTGGGCACCTGTGACGAGTGGAGGTCCACAAGGGTCAGTCCTAGGACCTGTACTGTTTTTGGTATATGTGAATGACATAACGGAAGGGATAGACTCAGAAGTGTTCCTGTTTGCAGATGATGTGAAGTTAATGAGAAGAATCAAATCAGTCGAGGATCAGGCAGGACTACAAAGAGACCTGGACAGGCTGCAAGCCTGGTCCAGTAACTGGCTCCTTGAATTTAACCCTGCCAAATGTAAAGTCATGAATATCGGGGAAGGGCAAGAAGACCGCAGACAGAGTATAGTCTAGGTGGCCAAAGACTGCAAACCTCACTCAAAGAAAAGATCTTGGGGTGAGTATAATACCGAGCACATCTCCTGAGGCACACATCAATCAGATAACTGCTGCAGCATACGGACGGCTGGCAAACCTAAGAATAGCGTTCCAATACCTCACTAAGGAATCATTCAAGACTCTGTATACCATATACGTCAGGCCAATACTGGAGTATGCAGCACCAGTTTGGAACCCACACCTGGTCAAGCACGTCAAGAAATTAGAGAAAGTGCAAAGGTTTGCAACAAGACTAGTCCCAGAGCTAAGGGGATTGTCCTACGAAGAAAGGTTAAGGGAAATCGGCCTGACGACACTAGAGGACAGGAGGGTTAGGGGAGACATGATAACGACATATAAAATACTGCGAGGAATAGATAAGGTGGACAGAGACAAGATGTTCCAAAGAGGGGACACAGAAACAAGGGGTCACAATTGGAAGTTGAAGACTCCTATGAGTCAAAGGGATGTTAGGAAGTATTTCTTCAGTCATAGAGTTGTCAGGAAGTGGAATAGCTTAGAAAGCGACATAGTGGAGGCAGGAACCATACATAGTTTTAAGACTAGGTTTGATAAAGCTCATGGAGCAGGGAGAGAGAGGACCTAGTAGCAATCAGTGAAGAGGCGGGGCCAGGAGCTATGACTCGACCCCTGCAACCACAAATAGGTGAGTACAAATAGGTGAGTACACACACACACACACACACACACACACACATACACACACACACAGTTTGGAACCCACATCTAGCCAAGCACGTAAAGAAGCTAGAGAAAGTGCAAAGGTTTGCAACAAGATTAGTCCCGGAGCTAAGGGGTATGTCCTACGAGGAGAGGTTAAGGGAGGACATGATAGGGAGGACATGATAACGACATAGAAAATACTGAGAGGAATTGACAAGTTGGACAGAGACAGAATGTTCCAGAGATGGGACACAACAAGAAGGGGACACAGTTGGAAGTTGAAGACTCAGATGAATCACAGGGATGTTAGGAAGTATTTCTTCAGTTACAGAGTGGTCGAGAAGTGGAATAGTTTGGGAAGCGATGTAGTGGAGGCAGGTTCCATTCATAGCTTTTAGAAGAGGTATGATAAAGCTCATGGCGCATGGAGAGTGACCCAGTAGCGGCCAGTGAAGAGGCGGGGCCAGGAGCTATGAATCAACCCTTGCAACCACAACTAGGTGAGTACAACTAGGTGAGTACACACACACACACACACACACACACACATATATATACTCACACACACATACATACATACAACAGGCCTAGTGTCTAATTGACATGTGCCTAGGACAAAATGGTAACTAACTAACTAACACACACACACACACATGGTTGTTTAAACTATTGTAAGAGAATTAACAAAATTCTTTATTATATAATTTCAAATTTCTTAAGAAAACGGAATTAGAGTTACATTATTTTGATGAAATTCTTTGTGAAATGATGTAAATACTTAAAGTGGTTGAGACAAAGAAGATATTCTTATAAATCATCTTAACATACATTTAGTTTAGTTAGAATTAATTATTAAATAATTCTCTCAGTTTTAACATATACACTTCTCTTACTTCTTCAACAATGACATAAAAACATTCACCATCACAGATTCAAAACAAAAAACTGTCAACTTGGATGATTCGATCTCTTGACAATAAGAATTTTGGTGGTGGCTGCCACAACCTGGCCAGTACGACTGTGTGCTACTGTCTCCCATACTGTTATGTACTGTGATGTATGAATGTTAACATATATATTGCACACTGAATAAACCATACCACGAGTGGGGTTCGAACCCGCGGTCAGAGAGTCTCCAAACTCCAGACCGTCGTGTAAGCCACTGGGCCAGCTAGCTTCAATAAGATTCATCCAACTAGGTAAATTTCTACACCATAGGAAGGTTAGCATTGGACACAGTGGTGCCTAATTGGATAAATCTTATTGAAGCTAGCTGGCCCAGTGGCTTACACGACGGTCTGGAGTTTGGAGACTCTCTGACCGCGGATTCGAACCCCACCCGTGGTATGGTTTGTTTGCAATCGTGTCATTACGATTTCATGAGTCTTGCACACTGAATGTTGTGGTGCACTATGGTGCAGAGATATATGGCACAAAACCATTAATGAAAATGACACGTGTTGAAAGGAACTATTGAATGAAGAAGTTTGTTTCATAGGTGAAAGTTCGTCTCTGCTGTTATGTGTTTTTTTCTGCACCATCGTTGTGTTGTGATGTGTATAAAGTCTATCTGCTAAACCAGAGTTAATAACACTATGTAACCTGTTAATACAGTGTTAATCTCTAAACTTGGGATTATAATAAATACTTCATATATATGCTGATAGACACAACTCTCAAGTGAATATGTTGTAAAATTATAATTTTTAATATTAATATATTTAATATTCATAGAGTCTGGCATTCTCATTTTAAGAACTATTGTTTATTGTAGCTGATATGCTCACAATCTCGTGGAGCTCATGCACTCACAACCTCCTGGAATTATTGTCATTCACAACCTCCCGTAGGTGTTTGTGTCTGTGTGTCTGCTTCAGTGTGCGTGTCTGAGTGTGTGAGTATGACTGCTTCTGAGTGTATGCCTGCTTGTGTGTTTGTCTTCTTTGTTAGTCTACAAGCTTGCAATGGCACTTGTCGATTGATATTAAGCCTGTTGTGTGTGTGTGTGTGTGTACTTAAATTACACATTACTTATAACATTAATCCAGATTAAAAAATGCATAATTATAATTAATATAAAATTATTATTATTTGCGACCACTATCAGCCTCAGAGTTATCTCTGAGTTACCAGACCTTGCCACGTGGAGGCCAGTGGTTCGTCTTTAAGGTCCACCCCCTTCCCTCGCCTTCCCCAGGTTCATGTGTCCAGGAATCCATCCGTGGGCCCCCGGATGTCTCCCCTTCCTCACTTCCCTTACCTCTCTCTCTCTCTCTCTGCCTTCCAGCCTCAGCCTTCCCCAGGTTAATGTATCCAGGAATCCATCCGTTCGCTCCCGGATGTCTTCCCTTCCCCACTTACCTAAGGTCAGCAGTGCCTTCCCCGGATCAGTGTCTCCAGAAGTCCACTTGTGTCACCTCAGGTGGACTCCCTTCCCCACTTCCTAAGAGTCAGCGGTTGCCACCCCCAGTGACCTTGCTGGGTGGAAACTTGGTCTTGTCTAGCTGGTCTACGGTAGAAACTGTCCAGGTGGGTGGAATTACTGGAGGTGACAAACAGAAAACTGTGTCCAGTAATTACGCCCACCAAGACAGCCACGACCGTACACCAGCTAGACCAGACCAAGCTGCCACACAGCTCCCCCACCCAGGAGAGGCTAACTAAAGAAAATTTTGGACTTCTATTTATCTTGCAATATTTACCTATAGTAAATACATTTTCTCGGTTATATAATTGAGTAAGTGTGTTTGTGAATGTTTTATTGTAGGTAAATGAGTGTCTGTGTGTTTATTAATTTGTCAACCTTCGTGAAAAAAAGCTGTATGTGTTAATCAGTTTTCTTAATTATTATTTATACTTTGAATTTTCATATTATGCAAAGATCCACAGGAGTACAAACCCACATTTTTTCAACCACATTTACGTATCTCCACATATACAACCTACACATACACTATACATTCAATTCTCTGTATCACACATATGCGCACATAAATGTAAATCAGTGGTAAAATATACCGACATGTGTGAATAAGACAATAAGTGAAGTCTGGTATTTACTGACAAGACGCTTCGTTCATAAGTAGTTTATCAATCTATCAGAGATTTATAAAGTCTATCAGGGCTGTACTTACCCGTCAGGGATTCATAAAGTCTACCAGTACTTTATCTATCAATAAAAGATTGATAGATAATGTAGACAGGTCTATTAATCAGAGATTGATAGTTTGATAGAACAAATTCCTGTCTCCCGCCGCACTACTGAGAGACGCATTTCTGAAATTATTTCTACAATCATATGTTCACTGCAGAGTATGTTCACTGCAGAGTATGTTCACTGCAGAGTATGTTCACTGCAGAGTATGTTCACTGCAGAGTATGTTCACTGCAGAGTATGTTCACTGCAGAGTATGTTCACTGCAGAGTATGTTCACTGCAGAGTATTTTCACTGCAGAGTATGCAGTACACAGAGTATGTTCACTGCAGAGTATGCAGTACACAGAGTATGTTCACTGCAGAGTATGCAGTACGCAGAGTATGTTCACTGCAGAGTATGCAGTACACAGAGTATGTTCACTGCAGAGTATGCAGTACACAGAGTATGTTCACTGCAGAGTATGCAGTACGCAGAGTATGTTCACTGCAGAGTATGCAGTACGCAGAGTATGTTCACTGCAGAGTATGCAGTACACAGAGTATGTTCACTGCAGAGTATGCAGTACACAGAGTATGTTCACTGCAGAGTATGCAGTACACAGATTATGTTCACTGCAGAGTATGCAGTACGCAGAGTATGTTCACTGCAGAGTATGCAGTACACAGAGTATGTTCACTGCAGAGTATGCAGTACGCAGAGTATGTTCACTGCAGAGTATGCAGTACGCAGAGTATGTTCACTGCAGAGTATGCAGTACACAGAGTATGTTCACTGCAGAGTATGCAGTACGCAGAGTATGTTCACTGCAGAGTATGCAGTACGCAGAGTATGTTCACTGCAGAGTATGCAGTACGCAGAGTATGTTCACTGCAGAGTATGCAGTACGCAGAGTATGTTCACTGCAGAGTATGCATGAATACGCAGAGTATGTTCACTGCAGAGTATGCAGTACGCAGAGTATGTTCACTGCAGAGTATGCAGTACGCAGAGTATGTTCACTGCAGAGTATGCAGTACACAGAGTATGTTCACTGCAGAGTATGCAGTACGCAGAGTATGTTCACTGCTGCGTTGCTTTCAGCTTAGTATTGGATGAATCTACAGACATTGAACACATCCCTCAGCTCTATTTGTTCGCTATGTTGCAAAGGATGGAAATGTAAGATAATTGTTAGACCTGATGAGTTTAAAGGAAATCACAAAAGGCATCAACATCAAAAATGTACTTAATTTTTTTTTCTTTAAATGCTCAACTACCATTACATAAACTTGTTAGTATTGCAACAGACGGAGCACCAGCTGTGGTAGATCAAAATACTGGCCTAGTTGGGCAATTTATACATGATCTCAACTATCCTGAATGTATCTGTATCCAATGTATCATCCACCTTGAACATTTAGTACGTAAACACTTTAAGGTCAACAATGTATCATCCACATTGAACATTTAGTAAGTAAACACTTCAAGATCAACAATGAATCATCCACCTTGAACATTTAGAAAGTAAACACTTCAAGGTCAACAATGTATCATCCACCTTGAACATTTAGTAAGTAAACACTTCAAGATCAACAATGTCATAAATTGAGATTTAAAAATTGTGAATATCATTGTAACAAGTGCGAGAACATACCGTGAATTTAGAAATTTTATTGAGGATCTGAAACTTGAAGAAAAGTCAAGTGTCCTTTCATTCTACAATCATTCTACAGTCTTTAGAATAAGTTTATTGCTCTTTTTGAACCAATCATTGCTTTCATGAAAGAAAAAAAAATCCCCTCAACTAGAAGATCAGTAATGGGTACAGGATCTGATGTTCTTTACAGACGCAATGCATCACTTCCAATATTTTAAATCTGGCACTTCAAGGATGGAACAAAGTTATTGCAGAACTTAGTCAATCAGTTTTCAGTTTTCAGAATATAATAAAGCTTTTTGAAAGAAATCTGGCAATAAAAAAAATTTGATCCCTTTCCCAAACTTAAATTAAAAATAACTACTTTTTCTGATGTTGAATTTAAAGAGAGTAAACTGGAACAATACGAAAGAAACTTATAAACACTTTATAATGATTTTGAGAACAGGCTTGAGAAACTTTAAATGTTTTCAGTTTCTTGTGAATCCTTTAGTGATTGATGTCATCAACGATGAATGTCCTGTTGTTGCATCTTTAGTGATTGATGTCATCAACGATTAATGTCCTGTTGTTGAACCTTTAGTGATTGATGTCATCAACGATTAATGTCCTGTTGTTGCACCTTTAGTGATTGATGTCATCAACGATGAATGTCCTGTTGTTGCATCTTTAGTGATTGATGTCATCAACGGTAGATGTCCTGTTGTTGCATCTTTAGTGATTAATGTCATCAACGATAAATGTCCTGTTGTTGCATCTTTAGTGATTGATGTCATCAACGGTGGATGTCCTGTTGTTGCACCTTTTGCCTCGGTTGTTGCTTCAATAGAAACAGAGCGTATTGAGCTGCAGGAAGATGTGGGTTTGAATCTGGTACGTAAAAGCTCATCTCTAACTGACTTCTAGAAATACATCCCAGACGCCAAGTGTCCCAATCTTCAGAAAAATGGCTTCCCACTTCTCTCTCTTTTTGGTACAACTTCCGTCAATCTCTCTTCTCTGTAATGAAATTGATCAAGTCAAAACATGATGTTGCCTTTACTAACAGTCACCTCACTCAGCTTCTTTGAACACCTGTCACATCCTACCAGACAGATTAACTGCATAAAATAAAACTCAATCAAAGTCTTCAACGAGTAGAGATTAAACATATTCTGCTTTCTTGAGTAGGACAACTATATAGTTGTATTTTTTTTTTATTATTTATAAATACAATTCTAAAATAATATTTTCTGTGGCTCTTGAACATTCACAAATGTATGAAAAGTAATATTGGTGGGTCGTCTGAACGACCAATTTGCCC
>WNWK01035987.1:0-19435 GCA_009830355.1 Cherax destructor | reverse complement strand
CCCCACTACCAAGAGGGTGTTCCAGGGTCAATACCCCTGCTACCTGGAGGGTGTTCCAGGGTTAACACCCCCTCCCCCGCTACCTGCAGGGTGTTCCAGGGTCAACATCCCCGCTACCTGCAGGGTGTTCCAAGGTCAATATACCCCTGCCCCTCGCTACCTGCAGGGTGTTCCAAGGTCAATATACCCCTGCCCCTCGCTACCTGGAGGGTGTTCCGGGGTCAACACCCCCCGCTACCTGGAGGGTGTTCCAGGGTCAACACCCTCTCCCGCTACCTGTAGGGTTTTCCATGGTCAACACCCTTGTCCCCGCTACCTGGAGGGTGTTCCAGAGACAACATACCCCCCCGCTACCTGGAGGGTGTTCCAGGGTCAACACCCTCGTCACCGCTACCTGGAGGGTGTTCCAGAGTCAACATACCCCCCGCTACCTGGAAGCTGTTCCAGGATCAACACCCCCGTCCCCCCTACCTGGAGGGTGTTCCAGGGTCAACAACTCCCCCGCTACCTGCAGGGTGTTCCAGGGTCAACCCCCCTCCACTACCTGGAGGAGGTTCAAGGGTGAATACCCCCCGCTACCTGGAGGGTGTTCCAGAGTCAACACCCCTCCCCCTACTACTTGCAGGGTGTTCCAGGGTCAATACCCCCCGCTGCCTGGAGGGTGTTCCAGGGTCAATACCCCCCGCTACATGCAGGGTGTTCCAGTGTCAACCCCTGTTACCTGGAGGGTGTTCCAGAGTCAACATACCCCCCGCTACCTGGAGGGTGTTCCAGGATCAACACCCCCGTCCCCGCTACCTGGAGGGTGTTCCAGGGTCAACAACTCTCCCGCTACCTGCAGGGTGTTCCAGGGTCAATCCCCCATCCACGCTGCCTGGAGGAGGTTCAAGGGTGAATACCCCCCGCTACCTGGAGGGTGTTCCAGAGTCAACACCCCTCCCTTACTACTTGCAGGGTGTTCCAGGGTCAATACCCCCCGCTACCTGGAGGGTGTTCCAGGGTCAACCCCCCCCGCTACCTGGAGGAGGTTCAAGGGTGAATTCCCCCTGCTACCTGGAGGGTGTTCCAGAGTCAACACCCCTCCCCCTAATACTTGCAGGATGTTCCAGGGTCAATACCCCCCGCTACCTGGAGGGTGTTCCAGGGTCAATACCCACCGCTACCTGCAGGGTGTTCCACCGTCAACCTCCCCCTCCCTGCTACCTGGAGGGTGTTCCAGAGTCAACATACCCCCCTCTACCTGGAGGGTGTTCCAGGATCAACACCCCCGTCCCCTCTACCTGGAGGGTGTTCCAGGGTCAACAACTCTCCCGCTACCTGCAGGGTGTCCCAGGGTCAACCCCCCCCCCGCTGCCTGGAGGAGGTTCAAGGGTGAATACCCCCCACTACCTGGAGGGTGTTTCAGAGTCAACACCCCTCCCCCTACTACTTGCAGGGTGTTCCAGGGTCAATACCCCCCCGCTACCTGCAGGGTGTTCCAGGGTCAACCTTCCCTCCCCGCTATCTGGAGGGTGTTCCAGGGTCAATACCCCCGCTACCTGCAGGGTGTTCCAGGGTCAACCCCCCCACTCCCCACTACCTGGAGGATGTTCCTGGGTCAACACCCCCGCTACCTGGAGGGTGTTCCAAGGTCAACACCCTCCTCCTGCTACCTCTAGGGTGTTCCAGGGTCAACACCCCCCGCTACCTGTAGGGTTTTCCAGGGTCATCATCCCCTGCTACCTGTAGGGTTTTCCAGTTACAACACCCCCCCCCACTACCTGTAGGGTTTTCCATGGCCAGCAACCCCCCCTCGCTACCTGCAGGGTGTTCCAGAGTCAACATACCCCCGCTACCTGGAGGGTGTTCCAGGGTGAACACCTCCCCGCTACCTAGAGGGTGTTCCAGGGTCAATACCCCCACTACCTGTAGGGTGTTCCAGGGTTAACACCCCCTCCCCCGCTACCTGCAGGGTGTTCCAGGGTCAACATCCCCGCTACCTGTAGGGTGTTCCAGGGTCAACACTTAGCGCTACCTGGAGGGTGTTCCGGGGTCAACACCCCCGCTACCTGGAGGGTGTTCCAGGGTCAACACCCTCCCCCGCTACCTGTAGGGTTTTCCATGGTCAACACCCCGTCCACGCTAAATGGAGGGTGTTCCAGAGTCAACATACCCCCGATACCTAGACGGTGTTCAATGGTGAACACCTCCCCACTACCAAGAGGGTGTTCCAGGGTCAATACCCCCGCTACCTGGAGGGTGTTCCAGGGTTAACACCCCCTCCCCGCTACCTGCAGGGTGTTCCAGGGTCAACATCCCCGCTACATGCAGGATGTTCCAAGGTCAATATACCCCCGTTACCCCGCTACCTGGAGGGTGTTCCGGGGTCAACACCCCCCCGCTACGTGGAGGGTGTTCCAGGGTCCACACCCACTCCCGCTACCTGTAGGGTTTTCCATGGTCAACACTCCTGTCCCCCCTACCTGCAGGGTGTTCCAAGGTCAATATACCCCCGGCCCCCGCTACCTGGAGGGTGTTCCGGGGTCAACACCCCCCCGCTACCTGGAGGGTGTTCCAGAGTCAACACCCCTGTCCCCGCTACCTGGAGGGTGTTCCAGAGTCAACATACCCCCCGCTACCTGGAGGGTGTTCCAGGATCAACACCCTCGTCCCCCCTACCTGGAGGGTGTTCCAGGGTCAACCCCCCCCTGCTACCTGGAGGAGGTTCAAGGGTGAATACCCCCCGCTACCTGGAGGGTGTTCCAGAGTCAACACCCCTCCCCCTACTACTTACAGGGTGTTCCAGGGTTAATACCCCCCGCTACCTGGAGGGTGTTCCAGGGTCAATACCCCCCGCTACCTGCAGGGTGTTCCAGGGTCAACCCCCTCCCCGCTACCTGGAGGGTGTTCCAGAGTCAACATACCCCCCGCTACCTGGAGGGTGTTCCAGGATCAACACCCCTGTCCCCGCTACCTGGAGGGTGTTCCAGGGTCAACAACTCCCCTGCTACCTGCAGGGTGTTCCAGGTTCAACCCCCCGCTACCTGGAGGAGGTTCAAGGGTGAATACCCCTGCAACCTGGAGGGTGCTCCAGTGTCAACACCTCCCCTGCTACGTGCAGGGTGTTCCAGGGTCAACCCCCCGCTACCTGGAGGAGGTTCAAGGGTGAATACCCCCCGCTACCTGGAGGGTGTTCCAGGGTCAATACCCCCCGCTACCTGCAGGGTGTTCCAGGGTCAACCCCCCCTCCCCGCTACCTGGAGGGTGTTCCAGAGTCAACATACCCCCGCTACCTGGAGGGTGTTCCAGGGTCAACACCCCTGTCCCCGCTACCTGGAGGGTGTTCCAGGGTCAACACCTCCCCCGCTACCTGCAGGGTGTTCCAGGGTCAACCCCCCGCTACCTGGAGGAGGTTCAAGGGTGAATACCCCCTGCTACCTGGAGGGTGTTCCAGAGTCAACACCCTCCCCTACTACTTGCAGGGTGTTCCAGGGTCAACCCCCGCTACCTGGAGGAGGTTCAAGGGTGAATACCCCCGCTACCTGCAGGGTGTTCCAGGGTCAATACCCCCCGCTACCTGCAGGGTGTTCCAGGGTCAACCCCCCCCCCGCTACCTAGAGGGTGTTCCAGAGTCAACATACCCCCACTACCTGGAGGGTGTTCCAGGATCAACACCCCTGTCCCCGCTACCTGGAGGGTGTTCCAGGGTCAACACCCCCGTCCCCGCTACCTGGAGGGTGTTCCAGGGTCAACACCCCCGTCCCTGCTACCTGGAGGGTGTTGCAGGGTCAACACCCACCTCCCCGCTACCTGGAGGGTGTTCCAGGGTCAACACCCCCGTCCCCGCTACCTGGAGGGTGTTCCAGGGTCAACACCCCCGTCCCCGCTACCTGGAGGGTGTTCCAGGGTCAACACCCCCGTCCCCGCTACCTGGAGGGTGTTCCAGGATCAACACCCCTCCCCCTCGCTGCACCAGATGCCTGACTGAATTCTTTATCAACTCTGTATTCAACACTAAGATACACTGAATCACACTTGCGGATTTAACGCTACGTGATATATAAAAAATACATTATTTGTCGACACTAAATGTCTATCATAATCTTGTACCTAATGAAAACATTGTAGTTATTTAAATAAATGTAGTTATTTAAATAATTGTAGTTATTTAAATAATTGTAGTTATTTAAATAATTGTAGTTATTTAAATAATTGTAGTTATTTAAATAATTGTAGTTATTTAAATAATTGTAGTTATTTGAATAATTGTAGTTATTTAAATCATTGTAGTTATTTTAATCTTTGTTATATTTACATGGTCAGTCGGTGAGAACTTCTTTAAGAAAGTCGCAATACCTTTGACTAGAACAATTCACATGGAAACATATTTATCAGAGGAAGATCTTGGCGACGTTTCGGTCCTCCCTGTAGCAATGTCAAGCCAAAACTGAGTTGTGTTCTAATAATGGTCTAAGACCGACTGAAAAGTGGTCAACAGTTTTTCTTCGATATTGTTTCCGTTATTGTGAACCAGAAAACACAGGAAGAACAGAGCACTGCGATACGCCTACGGACTCATGCTAGGCACGTCCATCACACAAACAACCACATCCATTCACGTACCTGTCTGGCTTATTTTCAAAGCCGCCCACAAAAAAAAATTCTGGCTTGACGCAGCGCTACTTGGGAGGTTGTTGCACTCATCCACTCAACTCTAAACTGAAGAGAGGTTGCATAGAGTGGGCAGAGTGCGCTGGTGACATCAGTGCCAGACTTGTGCTGCTGCCTCTGCCTCTCCAAGTTACCCGCGTAGCAACAGCGTAGATTAGACTCAACACGAACTCTACATCACCTACATCTTAGCATCTCTTTTCACCAAAAACCCCAATGGAAATAAGTCACTTTGTCTGACTTTTTGGGTTATCCTGTGTGATCTATACATATGCTGCTATGTATGATAACACTGGTCAACAGCCAAAATGCTTCCGAGACCAAAGTGCCAATTTTCAACTAATTTTAGGTCACTGATAATGAATGTCATGGTTAAAAATTGTTTGTTATTTCTACTTTTCAATATAGACCTACGTGTCACAACAAGTTGCAACAGGCTTGTGGCAGTGTGTTTCTTACCACACAGTCTCACTGACCTTCATTATTATTCCAGCAGTCATAGAAGGTGGTGGTGCTGCCCAAGTTTATATTTTGACGTGAAAGGTTGGTGATTTTCTTAGCCAAACACTTTTTAAACTTATAATAAATATTCACTGATGAGAAGATTTCAAAATATCGTGACCGTCAGCAGCAATTCAACGATTTCTTCGTAATGGAAGGTGATTTAGTGGCCTACAACAACATTAATGGTGTGATGGAAGCACTTGGCATCGACTACGAACCCAGTCACTGGAGGCTGTTATTAGATTCATCAATAACGAGTCTGAAAGTTGTCTTGCTGCATAACAACAATACTAAACCATCAGTTCCTGTGATCTATGAACCACATATGAAAGAAACTTATGAGAATATAAAGCATATGTTGCAATGCAGGAAATATGATGAACATCAATGGCAGCTCTGTGGTGATTTAAAGGTTGTTGCTCTTGTGATGGTCTTGTAGGGCGGGTACACCAAGTACTGCTGCTTTCTATGTACTCACCTATTTGTGATTGTAGGGGTCGATTCATAGCTCCTGACCCCGCCTCTTCACTGATTGCTACTACGTCCTCTCTCTCCCTCCTCCATGAGCTTTATCAAACCTCGTCTTAAAACTATGTATGGTTCCTGCCTCCACTACGTTGCTTCTTAGGCTATTCCACTTCCTGACAACTCTATGACTGAAGAAATACTTCGTAACATCTCTTTGACTCATAGGAGTCTTCAACTTCCAACTGTGACCCCTTGTTTCTGTGTCCCCTCTCTGGAACATCCTGTCTCTGTCCTCCTTATCTATTCCTCGCAGTATTTTATATGTCGTTATCATGTCTCCCCTAACCCTCCTGTCCTCTAGTGTCGTCAGGCCGATTTCCCTTAACCTTTCTTCGTAGGACAATCCCCTTAACTCTGGGACTAGTCTTGTTGCAAACCTCTGCACTTTCTCTAATTTCCTGACGTGCTTAACCAGGTGTGGGCTCCAAACTGGTGCTGCATACTCCAGTATGGGCCTGACGTATATGGTGTACAGAGTCTTGAACGATTCCTTAGTGAGGTATTGGAATGCTATTCTTAGGTTTGCCAGCCGCCCGTATGCTGCAGCAGTTATCTGATTGATGTGTGCCTCAGGAGATGTGCTCGGTATTATACTCACCCCAAGATCTTTTTTCATGAGTGAGGTTTGCAGTCTTTGGCCACCTAGATTATACTCTGTCTGCGGTCTTCTTTGCCCTTCCCCGATCTTCATGGCTTTACATTTGGCAGGGTTAAATTCAAGAAGAACATTACTGGACCAGGCTTGTAGCCTGTCTAGGTCTCTTTGTAGTCCTACCTGATCCTCAACTGATTTAATTCTTCTCATTAACTTCACATCATCTGCAAACAGGGACACTTCTGAGTCTATCGTTATGTCATTCACATATACCAAAAACAGTACAGGTCCTAGGACTGATCCTTGTGGAACCACACTCGTCAGAAGTGCCGACTCTGACACCTCGTCACGTAACATGACTCAATGTTGTTTCCCTGTCAGATATTCTCTGATCCATTGCAGTGCCTTTCCTGTTACGTGTGCCTGATCCTCTAGCTTTTGCATTAACCTCTTGTGAGGAACTGTGTCGAACGCCTTCTTTCAGTTCAAGAAAATGCAGTCTATCCACACCTCTCTCTCTCGTGTCTTACTTCTGTTACCTTGTCATAAAACTCCAATAGGTTTGTGACACAGGATTTTCCTTCCCTGAAACCGTGCTGGTTGTCGTTTATAAGCTTGTGTCTTTCTAGGTGCTCCACCACTTATGATTATCTTCTTCATGACTTTGCATACTATACACGTCAGTGACACAGGTCTGTAGTTTAATGCCTCGTGTCTGTCTCCTTTCTTAAAAATTGGGACTACATTTGCCATCTTCCACACCTCAGGTAGTTGCCCAGTTTCAATGGAAGTGTTGAAGATTTTTGTTAGTGGCACACTTAACATCTATGCTCCCTCTCTAAGGACCCACAGAGAAATGTTGTCAGGTCCCACCGCTTTTGAGGTATCGAGTTCACATAACAGCTTCTTCACCTCCTCCTCGGTTGTGTGTATTTCATCCAGCACTTGTTGGTATACCTCCCTATTCTGAATTCCTGGAGTCCTTCCTGTCTCCTCTGTAAATACTTCTTTAAATCTCATGTTGAGCTCCTCACATACCTCTTGGTCGTGTCTTGTGAACTCCCCACCTTCCTTCCTCAACCTGATTACCTGGTCCTTGACTGTTGTTTTCCTCCTGATGTGGCTATACAACAGCTTCGGGTCAGACTTGACTTCTGATGCTATATCATTTTCGTATTGTCGCTGAGCCTCCCTTCTTACCTGTGCATATTCGTTTCTGGCTCTTCGGCTAATCTCTTTATTTTCCTGGGTCCTTTGTCTTCTGTACTTTTTCCATTCTCTAGTGCACTTAGTTTTTGCCTCCCTACACCTTTGGGTGAACCAAGGACTCGTTCTGATCTTCCCGTTACTTCTGTTTCCCTTGGGGACAAACCTCTCCTCTGCCTCTTTGCATTTGGTTGTCACATATTCCCTCATTTCTTTTACTGGTTTTCCTCCCAATTCTCTCTCCCACTGAACGTCTTGTAGGAAGTTTCTCATGCTTGTGTAGTCCCCCTTTTGTAGTTTCGTTTCTCCCTTCCTATTCCTGCTCCCCTCTCCACTTGTAGCTCAACTATATAATCAAAACGCAGAACCAAATGATCACTAGCTACAAGGGGCCTTTCATACGTGATATCCTCGATGTTCGAAATACTCAGGGTGAATACTAGGTCCAGTCTTGCTGGATCATCCCCACCTCTCTCTCTGGTAGTGTCTCTAACATGTTGATGCATGAGGTTTTCCAGTACCACATCCATCATCTTGGCTCTCCATGATTCAGGACCTCCATGGGGCTCCAGGTTTTCCCAGTCAATCTCCTTGTGATTGAAATCACCCATAACTAGTAACTTTGCTTTCCCCATGTGGGCTCTTCTGGCCACCTCGGCTAGTGTGTCTACCATTGCACTGTTGCTCTCGTCGTATTCTTCTCTTGGCCTCCTGCAGTTCTGGCAGTTCTGTGGCGGGTTGTACATTACAGCAATTACCACCTTATGGCTCTCAGACTGAATTGTTCCTACTATGTAGTCCCTTTCGCCCATTCCTTCCACTTCCTCAAATCCCCACCAGTTCTTAATGAGTAGTGCAACTCCTCCTCCCCCTCTGCTCCCTTCATCTTTTCTGAGGATTTGATATCCGGGTGGAAAGATTGCATCTGTTATCATCCTGGTGAGTTTCGTTTCTGTGAGTGCTATTATGTCTGGGGATGTCTCCTTTATTCTTTCATGCCACTCCTCACATTTATTTGTTATACCATCTGCATTTGTATACCAAACCATCAACTTCTTTTCTAATACCGTAGTCTGGGGGGTACGTTGGGGTTGGGAAAGTGGGAGACCTGATGGGGAACTATGGGTGGTTGGTGTGAAGGTGGAGTTTGTAATGAGGTGGGTGGAATCATTGGGTATGGCATGTGTGTTTTGGGTTAGATTGTTTGGCTGCATTGGGGTTGTCCAGGTTGGGAAACATCTGAAGGTGATTGTATTTGGGCTTCCTCCTGAGTCTGGGTTCTCCTGTCCATCTCTCTTTCCTCCTTTTGTCTCTGTACCCTCTCTTTCAGTTTCTGTCTTTCTTATATTCTGTCGCGGTCGAGATACACCCTCCGGTACTCTGATATATCCCTTAGTCTTGCTTTCTCCTGTAGGATCCTGTTTCGAGTCAATTCTGCCTTGAAAATCACTTTGACTGGCCGGATTCTTCCTCTTGCAAACCCCCCTATTCTCAGAAAATTTGCCAGCTGGGTCATGTCATCTTCTCCTATTGTTTTCATGATATTTTCAATTGTGTTTTTCTCACCTTGTCTTCTTGCTTCATAAGTTTCCCCTTCAGCTTCCGGGAGCCCAATGACTGATCTCTCTCTCTCTTTCATTCTCCCTCTGCCTGTCCCTATGTAACCCCTGATTCGATTTAGTTGCCTCCATTGCAGCTATCCTTTCTTCAATCTCTTCACTTTCTGTTATCACTTTCTGATGGGACATCCGTGCAAGAGGTTGCCACTACATCAGGAGAGACTGGCCACCTCGTCAATCATTGGAGTCTGGGATGAAAAATGTTCAACATCCACCTTTCATTTAACCAAACAAAATTTTGTTACCATCACTACACATAAAACTGGGGCTCATGAAAAACTTTGTAAAAGCTATGGACAAATCCGGTCAGGGATTCAAGTATTTAACATCAAAATTCCCCTCACTGAGCGACACTAAAATAAGAGTGGGAGTCTTCAATGGTACTCAGATTCGAGAGCTTCTTGAAGATGGTGACATTGAATCAGACCTTCATGGGGAGGAGAAAGCTGCTTTGGAAGCATTCATGTTAGTGGCGAAGGGATTTCTGGGAATCAGAAGGGAAGACAACTATGAAGAATTGGTGGAAAACCTCGTCAAGGCTTACAAGATCATGGGATGTAACATGTCACTTAAAATCCACTTTTTGGACTCACATTTAGACTTTTTTTCCAGCGAACTGTTGGGAAAAATGGTACCAGGGCAAATGGGACACAAGAATGCTTGCAGACTATTGCTGGACATTGGCAAAAGATGATTCTTCAGCCCACTATAAGCGTCAAGAAAAAAGGCAGATTAGAGTTTTAAACATACTGACACATATTGTACGTTATAATAAAATAATAAAATATTACATGTTTCGTATCTTTAAACCTATAACCAATAAGCATTTTTCAATGTGATATTTGGATTCAGGACATGAAAATACATAAGAATTAACTAATCTCATTTAAGAAGCATACAACTTTTAAAAAATTGTTGACCAGTGTAATTTATGTTACTGTATTTATATGTATCTGTACCTGAATAATTTTACTTACCTGAGATAAGCCTACAGACTGGCTGTTGTAGGCCTCCTCGTTAACTAAAGTAGCTCCTGCTTCTTTTTTTCCTTTTCATTTTTTAACATATCTAAATATCTGTACGATCCGTCATACCTCTTTATTCCCTTCTTCCTCTCGTACCTCCTCAGTTCCTCATCTTATTCAAAATATTATAATAAACAATATCAACTATTTGTTTTATTAAAATCGACAACAAAAAGGAGCCTACAATGTATAGTAGCAGAAAACCATACAGGGTGGGTTCGAACGCGGTTAGAGATCTCAAATCCAGACGTCGGTAACTGTTAGCTAGTTCAAAAGATTCATCCAACTAGGATGAATCTTATTGAAGCTAGCTGGCCAGTGGCTTACGCGACGGTCTGGAGTTTTGAGACTCCGGACCGCGGGTTCGAACCCCACCCGTGGTATAGTTTGTTTGCAATCGTTTCATTACGATTTCGTGAGTTATAGTAGCAGTTCAAGCTTTCCTTTATGTACGATGCACCATCTTTAAAAGTTTGAAACCAGTCAGAAGAAGGATTCTCAAGATAACAAGGTTTCTAAGGTTGTGTGTTTAAACGCCACACTGCAGTTGTATGCTGTAGTTTGTGTTTGAACGCCACACTTCAGATGTATGCTGTAGTTTGTGTTTGAACGCCACACTTCAGATGTATGCTGTAGTTTGTGTTTGAACGCCACACTTCAGATGTATGCTGTAGTTTGTGTTTGAACGCCACACTTCAGTTGTATGCTGTAGTTTGTGTCTGAACGCCACACTTCAGTTGTATGCTGTAGTTTGTGTCTGAACGCCACACTTCAGCTTTATGCTGTAGTTTGTGTTTGAACGCCACACTTCAGCTGTATGCTGTAGTTTGTGTTTGAACGTCACACTTCAGATGTATGCTGTAGTTTGTGTTTGAACGCCACACTTCAGCTGTATGCTGTAGTTTGTGTTTGAACGCCACACTTCAGCTGTATGCTGTAGGTTGTGTCTGAACGCCACACTTCAGCTGTATGCTGTAGTTTGTGTTTGAACGCCACACTTCATATGTAGGCTGTAGTTTGTATTTGAACGCCACACTTCAGCTGTATGCTGTAGTTTGTGTTTGAACGCCACACTTCAGCTGTATGCTGTAGTTTGTGTTTGAACGCCACACTTCAGTTGTATGCTGTAGGTTGTGTCTGAACGCCACACTTCAGCTGTATGCTGTAGTTTGTGTTTGAACGCCACACTTCAGCTGTATGCTGTAGTTTGTGTTTGAACGTCACACTTCAGCTGTATGCTGTAGTTTGTGTTTGAACGTCACACTTCAGCTGTATGCTGTAGTTTGTGTTTGAACGTCACACTTCAGATGTATGCTGTAGTTTGTGTCTGAACGCCACACTTCAGATGTATGCTGTAGTTTGTGTCTGAACGTCACACTTCAGATGTATGCTGTAGTTTGTGTTTGAACGCCACACTTCAGCTGTATGCTGTAGTTTGTGTTTGAACGTCACACTTCAGATGTATGCTGTAGTTTGTGTTTGAACGCCACACTTCAGATGTATGCTGTAGTTTGTGTTTGAACGCCACACTGCAGCTGTATGTTGTAGTTTGTGTTTGAACGCCACACTTCAGATGTATGCTGCAGTTTGTGTCTGAACGTCACACTTCAGATGTATGCTGTAGTTTGTGTTTGAACGTCACACTTCAGCTGTATGCTGTAGTTTGTGTTTGAACGCCACACTTCAGATGTATGCTGTAGTTTCTGTTTGAACGCCACACTTCAGATGTATGCTGTAGTTTGTGTTTGATCGCCACACTTCAGATGTATGCTGTAGTTTGTGTTTGAACGCCACACTTCAGATGTATGCTGTAGTTTGTGTCTGAACGTCACACTTCAGCTGTATGTTGTAGTTTGTGTTTGAACGCCACACTTCAGATGTATGCTGTAGTTTGTTTGAACGCCACACTTCAGATGTATGCTGTAGTTTGTGTCTGAACGTCACACTTCAGATGTATGCTGTAGTTTGTGTTTGAACGCCACACTTCAGATGTATGCTGTAGTTTGTGTTTGAACGCCACACTTCAGATGTATGCTGTAGTTTGTGTCTGAACGTCACACTTCAGATGTATGCTGTAGTTTGTGTTTGAACGCCACACTTCAGATGTATGCTGTAGTTTGTACTTGAACGCCACATTGCAGTTGTATGCTGTAGTTTGTGTTTGAACGCCACACTGCAGCTGTATGCTGTAGTTTGTGTTTGAACGCCACACTGCAGCAGCATGTAATGTGCATGTAACTTCAAGATACTTGATACATCTACAATTCTTCATGTTACCAGGCACCCATGTGGAGTCTACCAGCGTGAGTCCGTAGTACACATGAGTCTTCCCTCAAGGCCGGCGGGGCCTGAGTTTCCCTGTCTCCTAATATCATGGGTTTTTTCCCCCTGTAATCTACCTTGTCCATAATTACTATCGCATTTGCTTTGTCTGCTTTCGAAACGTAAACATAAGAACATAAGAAAGGAGGAACACTGCAGCAGGCCTGTTGGCCCATACTAGGCAGGTCCTTCACATTCCATCCCACTAACAGAACATTTGTTCAACCTAATTTTCAATGCTACCCAAGAAATAAACTTTGATCATTTTATTTACTCATGTGCAATTCCCACTCAAATCCAACCTCTCTAAGAACATAAGAAAGGAGGAACACTGCAACAGGCCTACTGGCCCATACTAGGCAGGTCCATGTCAAAAACCAACCCACCAACAAAAATATTTAAGGGAGACTACTATGGGAGGAAATTGTTAAGGCCACAATGCACGATAACGTAGTTATTCTGGGTGACTTCAACTTTAGTCAAATTGATTGGAATTTTTTGTCTGGGAATTTAGAATCTAACGATTTCTTAGAAGTAGTTCAAGATTGTTTTTTAAAGCAGTTTGTGACAGAACCTACAAGGGGAAATAATCTGCTTGACTTAGTTCTGGCAAACAAGGAAACCCTTGTTAATAATTTAGAAATTACAGAGGAACTCGGCGCAAGCGACCACAAATCAATTACCTTTGGCATTGAATGGAAGTTTCATAGTAGGAATAACTCAGTAACGGTCCCAGATTCTCGCTTAAGAACATAAGAACATAAGAAAGGAGGAACACTGCAGCAGGCCTGTTGGCCCATACTAGGCAGGTCCTTCACAATCCGTCCCACTAACAGAATATTTGCTCAACCCAATCTTCAATGCTACCCAAGAAATAAGCTTTGACAATTCTACCCACTCATGCGCGAGTCCCACTCAAATCCAACCCCTCTCACTCATGAATTTATCCAACCTAAATTTGAAACTACCCAAGGTCCTAGCTTCAATAACCCTACTAGGCAGACTGTTCCACTCATCAACTACCCTATTTCCAAACCAATACTTTCCTATATCCTTTCTAAATCTAAACTTATCTAACTTGAATCCATTATTGCGGGTTCTCTTGGAGAGATATCCTCAAGACCTTATTTATATCCCCTTTTGTTAATACCCATTTTCCACTTGTATACCTCGATCATGTCTCCCCTCATTCTACGTCTTACAAGTGAATGAATTTTAGGTCTTCAATCTTCGTAAGGAAGATTTCTAATGCTATGTATTAATTTAGTCATTCTACGCTGAATGTTTTCTAACGAATTTATGTCCATTCTGTAATATGGAGACCAGAACTGAGCTGCGTAATCTAGGTGAGGCCTTACTAATGATGTATAGCTGTAATATAACCTCGGGACTTCTGTTGCTAACACTTCGATATAATCCCAGTAATCTATTTGCCTTATTACGTACGCTTAGGCATTGCTGTCTTGGTTTAAGGTTGCTGCTACCATCACCCCAAGTCCTTCTCGCAATCTGTATGGCTAAGTTCTACGTTATTTAACTTTAAGTGCTTGTATGGACTCCGAGCTTCAGAACCTTGCATTTATCTACATTGAACTGCATCGCCACTTTTCTGACCACGAATTAAGTTTGTCTAAATCTTCCTGAAGTTCTATGACTTCTATGTTTGAATCAATTATCCTACCTATCTTCGTGTCGTCGGCGAATTTGTCATATCACTAGTAATTCCTCATCAAGGTCATTGATATATATTATAAATAACAATGGGCCTAAAACTGATCCCTGTGGAACACCACTTGTTACAAGTCCTCATTCGGATTTAACCTCATTTATGCACACTCTCTGCTCTATTGGTGAGCCATGACTCGATCCATGACAGCACTTTTCCCAATGCCATGAGCTGCCACTTTCTTTAACAGTCTCTGGGTGGTATCATCAAAGCTTACTAAAGTCTAAATAAACAATATCGAATTCTTTATCGTGATCAAACCCTCAAAGCTTTACTGAAGAAGGTTAATAATTAGATAGGCAGGAACGCCTCGTGAATCCATGCGGGTATCATAATCAAATTATGGTTATCTAGATGGCTTCTAATATATCAGCTATAATGACTCTAGTAATTTGCCTACATTGAGGTCAGGCTTATTGGGCGTAGTTTGACGGTAGTGACTTGTCCCCGCTTTAAAATAGGAATTACATTAGCCATCTTCCACATATCAGACACTACACCTGTTTGAAGAGATAAATTAAAATGTTAGATATTGGTTCACAGAGTTCCATTTTGCATTCCTTAAGAACCCTTGCAAAGCCATCAGGGCCCGGCGATTTATTTTGTTTCAGTCGTCCAGTGTTCAATCATTTCGCTAGTGACTGTGATATTACATACTTCTTCTTCTGGGCCTCTGTAAAATTAATACTGGGATATTATTAATGTCTTCCTGTGTGAAACCGAGAGAAAATAACTATTAAAATAGAGCACATATCATTCTCCTTGTCAGTAAGATGCCCAAAGTTATTTTTAGGGGACTATCTTATCCCTAACTTTTGTTCTATAAACCTGGAAAAACTTTTGGGTTAGTTTTGAATCATAGCAACTTTAATTCATAGTCCGTTTAGCTTTTCTATTCCTTTTAACGTCCTCTTAATGTCAGTATACTGATTTATAAGATGACCTCACCTTTTATGCGCCTATAATTCTTTCTTCTGCCCTAAAAGATATTTGAGCCTATTATTCATCCATTTTGGGTCATTTCTACTTGATCTAATTTCTTTATACGGGATAAATGTTCTTTGGGCAGCCTGTATAGTGTTAAGAAAACTGTCATATTGATACTCTTCTTCACCCCAGTCCACAGTTGATAAGTGTTCTCTAAGTCCATTATAATCTGCTAAGCGAAAATCTGGGACCATTACTGAATTATCCCTACTATCATACATCCATTCAATGCTAAAGGTAATTGACTTGTGGTCGCTTGAGCCGAGTTCCTCTGTAATTTCTAAATTATTAACAAGGGTTTCCTTGCTTGCCAGAACCAAGTCAAGTAGGTTATTTCCTTGTAGGTTCTGTTACAAACTGCTTCAAAAGCAATCCTGAACTACTTCTAAAAAGTCGTTAGATTCTAAATTCCCTGTCATGAAATTCCAATCAATCTGACTAAAGTTAAAGTCCCCTAGAATTACTACGTTATCGTGTCTTGTGGCCTTAACAATTTCCTCCCAAAGTAGTCTCCCTTGTTCCCTATCTAAGTTTGGAGGACGGTAAATCACGTGGACTGGGGTGAAGAAGAGAGGTATCAATATGACAGTTTTCTTAACACTATACAGGCTGCCCAAAGAACATTTATCCCGTATAAAGAAATTAGATCAAGTAGAAATGACCCAAAATGGATGAATAATAGGCTCAAATATCTTTTAGGGCAGAAGAAAGGAATTTATAGGCGCATAAAAAGAGGTGAGGGTCATCTTATAAATCAGTATACTGACATTAAGAGGGACGTTAAAAAGGGAATAAGAAAAGCTAAACGGGACTATGAAATTAAAGTTGCTAGGGATTCAAAACTAACCCAAAAGTTTTTTCCAGGTTTATAGAACAAAAGTTAGGATAAGATAGGTCCCTTAAAAATAACTTTGGGCATCTTACTGACAAGGAGAATGATATGTGCTCTATTTTTAATAATTATTTTCCTCGGTTTTCACACAGGAAGACATTAATAATATCCCAGTAATTAATTTTACAGAGGCCCAGAAGAAGATAAATTGTGTAATATCACAGTCACTAGCGAAATGATTATGAAACAGCTGGACCGACTGAAACAAAATAAATCGCCGGGTCCTGATGAGCTTTTGCAAGGGTTCTTCAGGAATGCAAAATGGAACTCTGTGAACCAATATCTAACATTTGTAATTTATCTCTTCAAACAGGTGTAGTGTCTGACATGTGGAAGATGGCTAATGTAATTCCTATTTTTAAAGCAGGGGACAAGTCACTACCGTCAAACTACCGCCCAATAAGCCTGACCTCAATTGTAGGCAAATTACTAGAGTCAATTATAGCTGATATTATTAGAAGCCATCTAGATAACCATAATTTGATTAATGATACCCAGCATGGATTCACGAGGGGCCGTTCCTGCCTATCTAATTTATTAACCTTCTTCAGTAAAGCTTTTGAGGCTGTTGATCACGATAAAGAATTCGATATTGTTTATTTAGACTTTAGTAAGGTTTTTGATAGAGTACCGCACCAGAGACTGTTAAAGAAAGTGGCAGCTCATGGCTTTGGGGGGAAAAGTGCTGTCATGGATCGAGTCATGGCTCACCAATAGGAAGCAGAGAGGTGCATAAATGGGGTTAAATCCGAATGGGGACTTGTAACAAGTGGTGTTCCACAGGGATCAGTCTTAGGCCCATTGTTATTTATAATATATATCAATGACCTTGATGAGGGAATTACTAGTGATATGAGCAAATTCGCCGACGACACGAAGATAGGTAGGATAATTGATTCAAACATAGATGTCATAGAACTTCAGGAAGATTTAGACAAACTTAATTCGTGGTCAGAAAAGTGGCAGATGCAGTTCAATGTAGATAAATGCAAGGTTCTGAAGCTCGGGAGTGTCCATAACCCAAGCACTTATAAGTTAAATAACGTAGAACTTAGCCATACAGATTGCGAGAAGGACTTGGGGTGATGGTAAGCAGCAACCTTAAACCAAGACAGCAATGCCTAAGCGTACGTAATAAGGCAAATAGATTACTGGGATATATATCAAGAAGTGTTAGCAACAGAAGTCCAGAGGTTATATTACAGCTTTATACATCATTAGTAAGGCCTCACCTAGATTACGCAGCTCAGTTCTGGTCTCCATATTACAGAATGGACATAAATTCGTTAGAAAACATTCAGCGAGAATGACTAAATTAATACATAGCATTAGAAATCTTCCTTACGAAGAAAGATTGAAGACCCTAAAATTACATTCACTTGTAAGACGTAGAATGAGGGGACATGTCGAGGTATACAAGTGGAAAATGGGTATTAACAAAGGGATATAAATAAGGTCTTGAGGATATCTCTCCAAGAGAGAACCCGCAATAATGGATTCAAGTTAGATAAGTTTAGATTTAGAAAGGATATAGGAAAGTATTGGTTTGGAAATAGGGTAGTTGATGAGTGGAACAGTCTGCCTAGTAGGGTTATTGAAGCTAGGACCTTGGGTAGTTTCAAATTTAGGTTGATAAATTCATGAGTGAGAGGGTTGGATTTGAGTGGGACTCGCGCATGAGTGGGTAGAATTGTCAAAGCTTATTTCTTGGGTAGCATTGAAGATTGGGTTGAGCAAATATTCTGTTAGTGGGACGGATTGTGAAGGACCTGCCTAGTATGGGCCAACAGGCCTGCTGCAGTGTTCCTCCTTTCTTATGTTCTTATGTTCTTATGTTAAAATCAATTTTTCACACCCCTCTGAAAATTCTATCCAGACAGACTCTGTATGTGTTAATTCAGACTTTATACCGTTTTTATGCAACAATTTAAATGATCACGGACATAGAGTGCCACCCCACCCCTTCCGATACTTCTGTCTACTTGGAACAATTTAAAACCCTTAATGTGACATTCGGCAGGCAAGTCCCGATTTTTCATATTAAACCATGTCTCCGTTATTGCAAAAACATCAATATTACCCGTACTTGCAACTAATCTCAACTCGTCCATCTTATTCCTAGCACTACGACTATTGGTGTAATATATATTTAGAGACCCTCCTTTCTCTTTACCCTTCCTGCTCATCTCTGTTTTTCCACTATACCTATTACTGTCCTTGTCATCTAGTGTCACTAGCTTCCACTATCCACCTTATTCTGCAGATTACAATGGACTTAGAGAACACTTATCATCTGTGGACTGGGGTAATGAAGAGAGCTATCAATATGACAGTTTTCTGAACACTATACATGCTGCCCAAAGAACATTTATCCCATATAAAGAAATTAGATCGAATAGAAATGACCCAAAATGGATGAATAATAGGCTCAAATATCTTTTAGGGCAGAAGAAAGGAATTTATAGGCGTATCAAAAGAGGTGAGGTCATCTTACGAATCAGTATATTGACATTAAGAGGGACGTTAAAAGGGGATAAGAAAAGCTAAGGGACTACGAAATTAAAGTTGCTAGGGATTCGAAAACTAACCCAAAAGTTTTTCCAGGTGTATAGAACAAAGTTAGAGATAAGATAGGTCCCCTTAAAATAATTATGGGTATCTTACTGACAAAGAGAATGAAATGTGCTCTATTTTTAATAATTATTTTCTCTCGGTTTTCACTCAGGAAGACACTAATAATATCCCAAGAATTAGGTATTTTAGTGGGCCTGAAGAAGATAAATTATGTAGTATCACAGTCACTAGGAAATAGTTATCAAACAGATAGACCGTTTGAAGCAAAAATCGCCAGGCCCTGATGAGCTTTTTCAAGGGTTCTTAAGGAATGCAAATGGAACTCTGTGAACCCTAACTAACATTTTTAGCCTATCTCTTCAAACAGGTGTAGTGTCTGATACGTGGAAGATGGTAATGTAATTCCTATTTTTAAGGCAGGGGACAAGTCGTTACCATCAAATTACCGCCCAATAAGTCTAACTTCAATTAAGAAGAACATAAGAAATGAGGAACACTGCAGCAGGCCTGTTGGCCCATACTAGGCAGGTCCTTCACAATCCGTCCCACTAACAGAATATTTGCTCAACCCAATTTTCAATGCTACCCAAGAAATAAGCTTTGAAATTCTACCCACTCATGCAGGAGTCCCACTCAAATCCAACCCTCTCACTCATGAATTTATCCAACCTAAATTTGAAACTACCCAAGGTCCTAGCTTCAATAACCCTACTAGGCAGACTGTTCCACTCATCAACTACCCTATTTCCAAACCAATACTTTCCCATATCCTTTTCTAAATCTAAACTTATCTAACTTGAATCCATT